>PVIH01014709.1:0-52605 GCA_004025045.1 Sigmodon hispidus
GCTCAGTTCAAGGTCGTGGTGGGAGCCGTGCAAATTCCCTCAGCAGGAGCTGTGGATGTGGTCAGGGACAGAATTTACCTGCCCCTGCTCCAGAGTGTGCTGGGATTCTGCAGACAGCACTCGGTCCCGGGAGCGGAACCTGAAGCAATGGGAGCTCAACTCTCCCTCCCAGGCTGGGATATAGGCACTGAGGCCTGGTGTCCCCTCCTCACCTCTGTGCGGGGTCTGACTCTGCCCTTCAGAGACCCCTGTAGTTGGTTCGCTCAGTTCGCTCAGTTCGAGGTCGTGGCGGGGAGTCGTGCAAATTCCCTCAGCAGGAGTTGTGGATGTGGTCAGGGGCAGAGTTTACCTGCCCCTGCTCCAGAGTGCGCTGGGATTCTGCAGACAGCACTATCTTCTTTTTTCTATAGAAAGAGATTGACTATGGCCATTAACTACTTACATATTTTTTATTTAAAAAGGGTTTTTTGCATATCTATCACTGTTCCCCTGCCTTCCCTCTCCCAGTCCTTCCTCAGCCTCACTCCACTCTCTCCCTCTATTTCTTCTCCAAGGAGGACAAGGAATCTCAAGGTGGGTCAGTTCAGTCTGTCATATCCAGTTGAGGTAGGTCCGAGTCCCTCATCCCATTATCAAGTTAGGCTGAGTTAGGTATTCCTCTATAGGGAATGGGCTCAAGATGCCAGTTCATGTACAAGGAATATACTCTGATCCTACTGTAAGAAGCTCTACAAACTGCCCAGCCATTTGACTGTCACCTACTTTTGGAGGATTTAGTTTTTTCCATGTAGGTTCCTGAGGGACTATTTCAGAGTCAGTGACATCCCCATAGCTCTGGTCAGCCATCTCTGTGGGTTTTTTTCCTCATGATCCTGGACCTTTGCTCATATCTTCTCTCTCTTCAGCTGAACCAGGAGCTCAACCTGGTATTTAGCTATGGATCTATGTCTCTGCCTCCATCCATTACTAGATAAAGGTTTTATAATGACAGGCTGGTCATTCACTTGGCTATAGAGGAAGCCATATTTAGACACCTCTCTACTATTGTTTGGAGTCTTAGCCAGGGACATCTTGTAGGTTTTTGCAGGTTTCCTTAGCACCAGATTTTTTTTTTCTTCTAACCCCACAGTAACTTCCTCTATCAAGACATTCATTTCTTTGTTCTCCCTCTCTGTTGCTCCTCTTACTCAACCATCTCCTTCTCTCATGGTTTGTTCCCCTTTTCCTTGACCACTCCTTCTTATGATCCTAATTTACTCAGAAGATCTTCTTTATTTCCCCTTTCAAGAGGGATCCTGAATATCTTCCTTAAGTTATTCCTGTTACCTAGCTGCTCGAGGGTTGTGGTTTACAGCCTGGTTATCATTTGTTTTATGTTTTATGTGTCCAATCTACTTATGAGTGGCTACATATCATGTCTGTGATTCTAGGCCTGTGTTACCTCACTGAGGATGATACTCTCCAAACCCAACCATTTGCCTGTAAATTTTAGGATGTAATTTTTTTTTCTGCTGAGTCATACTTCATTGTAAAAATGAACCACAATTTTTTAATCCACTCTTCATTAGAGGGGCATCTAGGTTGTTTTCAGGTTCTGGCTATCATGACTAATGCTGCTATGACCACAGTTGAGCTAATGCCCTTGGGGTAAGAATGTGTATCTTTTGCTTATATGCCCAGTTGTAGTAGGATTCAGGTATTATTTGGTGAAGCTTGGAGGCATGTCTCTGGAGTACTGGGATCCTGATTGGGGAGTGGCCAGACTCCATTGAGATGCCAGGACACTTACCTTCCTTCCTGTTTGTTCCTGCATTCTCAGGGAATAGATGGAACCATCCATTGTGGGACAATCTACTCTCTAAAAATTGTCATAAGGTTTAATTTATACCAGTAAATGTTTATATAACCTTTTAATAAATATTAATCCTTTATATAATATATTGCAAGTATATATTTCACAATATTGGGTGCCCAATGTGAGTTTATTGAGATAATTTATATATTGATACAAATTAAATCTGTAATTGCCATATTTTGCACATGCTTCTAACTGTTTTGTACATTGATGCTTATTAAACATATTATTGTCATTTCCATTATGCAATTTCTACCTCTATTTAACTATGCTAGTCATAATATATAATTGTCTAAGCCATAATATATATACAAGGTATTTTATACACCTCTGTTTAGATATTTTATATATGATACATATTTAAGATAATATTGTCATTTTGCACAGTATCTGTACCTCTGGCTGATGTTTATATGATTTTCATACTTAAAGTCATCATTCAGAGACTGTACAACATTTATATATTGCCTAATTTTACAATGCAAGTTTCAGTCTTTTAGATGATAAAAATCACAAATCACTGTTATGTAGGTTTGCCATGTAATAGTCATGTTGTCCAAGTTTCCCAGATACACGCTAAAATATATCAGATAGACAAAGGTCTTCAACCATTTTATAGACCTAGAGAATATGGCATTTAATATTTTGTTATTCAAAATTTGTCCACAAGAGACATGACTACTCCTGGCATTACTGTTTCTTTCTCAAGATGGTGTTGAGCATCAAAGACACTCCATTAAGAATTTGTCTTCCTTGGCAGACTATGGTCAATTGGGCAAAGAACTGCCCTTACCTTGACTGTTGTCAGTACATATGCTGTCCAATCTGGACAAACAAGATAAAAAATAAAAACTTCCCAAACCTGCCTAGACAAGATAAAACAGTTTCTCCAAAAATACCCTGCAGTTTCTTGTGTGAGATTTCTGTAGGTTTTTCATGTAGGCATCTAGTGCTATAGATTTTCCTCTTAGCACTGCTTTCATTGTGTCCTTTAAGTTTGTTGTAGATTTAATTTCACTGAATGCTAGGAAATCTTTGATTTCTTTCATTACTTTTCCCTTGACTCAGAAGTGGTTCAATTGCAAGATGTTCAGTCTTCATGAGTTTGTAGACTTTCTGTGGTGTGTGCTGTTGTTGAACTCTAACTTGAGTTCATAGTGATCAGATAAGATATAAGAGGTTATTCTCCTCTTTTATATCTATTCATATTTGTGCTATGACCAAGTATGTGGTCATTTTTAGAGAATGATTCAATGGCTGATGAAAAGAAGTTATATCCGTTGGTGTTTAGGTGGAATGTTCTGTATATATCTGTTAAGTCCATTTGAGACATATTATCTATCAGCTCTCTTATTTCTCTGTTAAGTTTCTGTCTGGTAGACCTATTCTTTGATGAGAGTAGGGTATTGAATCTCCCAATATTAATGTGTGAGGTTTGATATGTGATTTATGCCCTTGTAACCTCATCTTGGTGATTTTTCCTGAGATGAATAAGTAATGGACATCCTTATCTCTTTTGATTGATTTTTGTTTGAAGTCTATTTTGTTAGCTATTAGAATGGCCACCATCTTGTGTCTTAGGTCCATTAGATTGGAAAGTCTTTTCCCAACCCTTTATTTTGAGCCACTGTCTGTCTTTGAAGTTGAGGTGTCTCTTATATGCAGAAGAAGAATGGATTTTGGTTTTGTAAGCATTATGTTAGCCTCTGTCTTTTAAGAGGTAAATTGAGACCACTGATATGAAGAGATATTAATGATTAGTGGTTGCTATTTCCTGTTAATTTTTGGTGATAGTGTGTGTGTGTTTTCCTACTTTGGATTTTTCTTTGGAATTATCTATTTATTGATGTTTTATGGCTGCATTTAGCTTCCTTAGGTTAGAGTTTGTTCTTTATTGCTTTCTGTAGGGCCAGATTTGTGAATAGATATTGTTTATATCTGTTTTTGTCGTGAAATATCTTGTTTACTCTACCTATGATGACTGATAGCTTTGCTGGGTACAGTAGTCTTGCCTGGCAACTATGGTCTTTTAGTGTCTGTATAACATCTGACCAGGACCTTCTGGCTTTCATTTTTTCCATTGAGTAATCTGGTGTTATTCTGATGGGTCTGCCTTTATATATAACTACATTTTTCATTGCAGCTCTTAGTATTATTTCTTTATTCTATAGGCTTAGTGGGTTGATTATTATTTGCTGAGCAGACTTTTTTTGGGATGGACTAGTCTATTTGTTGTTCTGTATGCATCTTGTATCCTTATAGGCATTTCCTTCTTTAGATTGGGAAATTTCTCTCCTATGATTTTGTTGAATATATTTTCATGCCTTTAAGTTGGTATTCTTCTCATTCTTCAATTCCAATCATTTTTAAGTTTGTTCTTATTATGGATCCCATATTTCTTGGATGTTTTGTCTTATGACTTTTTGGTTTTAGTGTTTTCATTAACTGACATATCTATTTATACTATTAAATCTTCCACTCCAGAGATTCTCTCTTTCCTCTCTTATATTCTGTTGGTTATGCTTACATCTATAGTTCTAGTTTGTTTCTTTGGATTTTATACTTCAAGCATTGCCTTGTTTTTTTGTCCTCTTTATTGCTTGTATTTCAATTTTTAAATCTTGAAATGTGTCCTTCATTTGTTTGATTGCTTTTTTTGTTGTCTTTGGAATTTTTTTCTTTTTGTTGTTTTGTTTTCTTGGATTTCTTAATTTTTTTTCCAGGGATTTGGTGATCTCTTCCAATTTTGTGTTTGTATTTTTCTTCTTTTTCTTTAAGGGAATATTTTATTTCTTCTTTTAAGCTTCTATTGTTCTCATAAAATTGTTATTAAGATAATTTCCTTCTGCTTCTTCTTCATTGCCATGCTTAGGTTTTGTTGTTGTAGCACATCAGATTCTAGTGGTGCCATTCTGTTTTTTATGTTATTGTATGTTTCTTGCACTGGCATCTGCCCAGTGCTTCCTTGTATCACTATAGGATTTGTCTGTATTTCAGGGAGTTGATTTTGATGCCGTCTGTTCTGGTGATGTCTATGTCTCAGAAAGCCGCTCTTGGTCCAATCTTGATTCTTGGTCCACTTGGAGGTAGTATATTCTGTGTCACCATGTGCTATTCTTGGTGTAATAAGAGCTAGCTGATTCTATATCCCAGTGATCCATTCTTGGTCCAATATGAGCTCTTGATCCAGAGGGAGCTCTTGATCCTGTAGGGGTTCTAGATCCAATATGTGATGGTGAGTAATGAGTTTCACTTACTCCAATTAATATAGTATGTGCTGACACATTGTGGTTCTCAGGTGGCTGATCCTTATCAAATAGGTGCTGAGGAACTAAAGTTCTTGGGTAGCTGCCTCTTTATTCAGTAGGAACTCTTTGTCCAATGGGTGCTGAGGATCTGTGAGTCTTGGGTTGCCACTTAGTTTGCTGGGTGATAGGGCAGGTTGAGGGTTGAGGCTGGGTTTTGTAGTTGTGGTGTCCAGAGAACTGGATTTTCCTGGGGCTTCTGACCTGCAGGGATTTTCTCTGCTGGCCTGGATTTAGGGGAGAGATGAGTAGGGGTGGGGTTCTAAGGGCTGTATACCAGGGCCTAATCCTAAAGCCAGGACTCTCTGCCTGGGATGGCTGGAGTGTCAGTCACATTTTGGCCCAATGGATGCTGAGTATCTCCCATTAACAATCTATAATGAAAACAAACATTTATAAATAATATTTTAGGAATTTGGGCATAGCTTTCTATACTGTGTCCTGCTGATTGGGGATACCGGCAGTCTTATGGAGAAAATTCAGGATCATGGGATAATCTTTACTATAGTAGTCAGTGGGGATGCATCATCTTAGCCTGTTGCTTTTTGGGGGTCTTGGTTGATCAAACCTCATTTTCTTTAAACAGAATAAATCCACAGACTCATTTTTTAATGTTTTGTTACACCTTTTTTGGGGGGGCAGCTCACAGAGTCTCTTTGTCTCAACCCCTCTCTATCTTTTATTTATACTTGGAACTCCCTCCTGCCTCTAAGCTGCTTTGCCATAGACCAAAACAGTTCTTTTATTAACCAATGGCAATTCTCAATGTACAGAAATACAACTCACATCAAGCAACTTTTCTCTTTCTTGGTTTCTTAAATTATATAATTTAGCCTTCCTTCCTCCAGGTTCCTTCTTTTTCTTCCTCCCTCTTTTCCTTTTTTCCTTTTGTCTTATTTTTATGAACAGGAAAAGTAAAAAGAAAATAATCTTAATTTCTATTTAGGCTTAGTGGATAAAACAAAAAACACAAGAGAACTGTGTTTCCTTTTTCATGCACCACCTCAGCTCACCTTATCCTTTACACTTTCTGTTCAGTTTTATGAACATTTATTGTATCAATCTGTTCTGGTCCCAAAGGAAAATATGGTTTTGTCAAAATAAATTTGTTAAAATTCTTCAAGAGGAACCGCCATACTACATTCCAAAGTGGCTGAACAAGCTTACACAACACCCGACTCACTCTTGATGGAGGGGGGAGAAAAATGCCTCTGCCAGGAGTGGAGACTGAACTAAGCAATATTGGGGCAGTGGGACCATGGGACTGTCTGCTGCCTGCCCAGAGGTGGGATGGGGAGTTGTGGAGAAGAAAGAATGACCTGATGTGGTGGGAGGGGGAAGGGACCTTGAATAAGAATATACAAGGTTAGAAAGTGTGACTTCTTTGTTCATAATAATAATAATAATAATAATAATAATAATAAAAGGAAAAAAAAGAAAAAAATTCTTCAAGAGGTTACTTGACAGTTCTTCACTCATGTATTTTATTGTTCATTGAAATCATTTGCGATTGCTCTAGGCTTTTAGAGGAATATTTGTACCATTTTATTTTTATTACTTTTTATTTTAAAATCAGAATTTAGTAAAAAAACAATGTATTTTTTCTAGTGTTTTCAAGTCATCTACTTTAGCAATAAGTTTTATTTTTAAAAATTTATTCAAAATACATTATTTCTAAAGCATTTTCTTATATCATTTTATTCATCTCTCCAGAGAGATACACATTTCAATCAAATAGGAAAATATATATCCATATGCTTTGCATCTACCCTTGAACTTACATGGCTAGGAATGCATGGTAAGTTTACTCGTATGTTACTGAGGTATCTAACCTTGAAGGGTCTGCTCTTACACTCTCGTAGGTATGCTGAAATAGAGTGTGCCCTGACTTACTATAGCTTGATCTGTATTCAAAGGGAAGGCTTCTGGAGGGTTTCTAGTGCTTCTATGAAACATCATGTGAAATGAGCAAGCTGCAGAGGAAGGGGTTTATTTAGCTTATACTTCAGCATTACTGTTCATCACTGAAGGAAGGTAGGACAGAAATTCAAACAGGCAGAAACCTGGAGGCAGGAGCTGATAAAGAGGCCAAGGAGGGGAACTGCTTACTGGCTTCCTTTCCATGGCTTGCTCAGCCTGCTTTCTTAAAGAACTCAGGACCAGTAGCCCAGGAATGGCACCACACACCATGAGTTGGGCTCTCCCTCATTGATAACTAGATGAGAAAATGCCTTCCTCTGAAGACTCTAGCTAGTGTCAAGTTGACACACAAAACCACTCAGTACAAGGACATAGCTTGTGAGTTAGTAGATGGAAAGGAAAAGTCTAGAAGAAAGTTTCCTGTGGTCTAGTTATGGAAAAACAAATTTAAGCAGGTCTGACCCAATTACTAGGTATGTTTAAGGAAGCAAAACTGTCCTTGTGGCTGTAACATAGTGAGGGAAAGTATGACGTGTTGTATTACAGGCCACATGCTCAGGATTCTGAGGTTACAAGGGACCCTTAGGAAGTGTTTTAAAATAATGAAAGGATAGATGGACTTTTAGAAAGAGAACTGGTCTTCTAAATAATAGCTGTATTGGCAAGAGCAAGAGGCGTATATGGGCCTTGGAAGAAGGAAATTGTTGAGTAAGTAAGTTTTGTTTTAATCAGGAGGATCTGATGGAGAGTGGGGGAGCTGGAAGATAACAGAAATGGGCTCAGAAGTCAGTGAGTAGGCTTTTATTTGCCAATATTTTATTTGGTGTAGGGTGTCTTAACCTTCACACTGCACACATTGTCCCTCCTTCCCTTTTCTGCCCTCTCCTGTTAAAGGCCTTTCTTGCTTCCGACTTTCCCAACATCCCCTGGCTAGAGTAGGGCTCTGCTGATGTGCAGGGTCACACTGTGACTCTGCCGCTGTCGTTCTTTCTCTTCCCTACACCTTGGCTCACTTCTTTCGTTCTCATGTTCTGTTTACTTCTCACTCTTTTTTGTTCTCATTGCTCACCCTTCACTCGTTGAGCCTCTGACACTGCTCTCCCCCATTTCTTTCTGTCTTTCAGTTATAGCCAGTGCAGCCTCTTTTGCATTTTGGGAACATTGCTAGCTGTGAGGTCAAAGACGAAAAAATAGAAGTGTATAAGAAATGACGACAGGCAGGCAAGCAGACAGACATACAGACAGATAGGTAGATAGGTAGGTAGATGGACAGATGAATGGATAAGCAGCTAGACAGACAGACAATGATATGACTGTTGCCATAAGTACCTGACAGAAACTTAGGGAAAAGCTTGTTTTGACTTCAGTTCCAGAGAGATAGAGTCCATCAGAGTGGGGAAGGCATGGATGGCAACAGGCACATGAAACGTCATCTGTAGGAGTCTGAATATAACTAGACACACTTTCACCATCACACAGAAAGCAGTGAGACAGACCAGGAAGTCAGGTGAGGGTCTAAATGTCTAAACTCTGCCTCTATCTCATCCCTAGGGAATTACTTCCTCCTGCAAGTTTCTATCTTCTAAAGGTCCCATAGCCTTTCCAAACAGCACTGCCAATTTGGAAACAACTGTTTTAATATATGAACCTGTAGAAGACATTTCTTATTAAAACCCCCACAGATAGGCTGACCCATAGTCCAGGTTGTAAATGAAGATTGAATAAATTCTAAGTGAAATTTTGCTACTTACCATTGTGGTAAAACCTTTCTATATCTGTTTTTTATCTGTTCCTTGACTGCTGTCCCATATGCCAATGATTCTCCACATCATTCCCACTGTATTAAAAATGTAGTAATATTTTACTTATTTTCCACTTGCACGGAGTTTGCTGGTGCTTTACATTTGTGATTGTTCACAGCGTACCTTTTCTAAGGGGAAGTAAGGAGATTAGCATAGAATGAATTCAAAGTTATAGAGAAACATTCTTCTAACTTATTAAATTAGAGAAAAGGTATTTTTCCAAATGATGGTAGTCAGTTACTTATCTACTAGGATTATTATATTACCTCTTGTTTTTCTGTAAAATTTTTCTTAACAATTTCTAATTTCACTATATGTAAATCATATCTAGGATCAATGGGAAACTATAGTTAGGATTCCATAAGGGAGGTGGGGGAGCTTTTGGGAAGCTGAATTTTACTTTAGGGACAGTCATATGACAAGGTTTGCCAACACCTTCCATGGCTAGTTCATTGACCTTTGAGTTGCTTCTCTATCCATACCTTTGGACTTGGAGTTAGGTGTTAGACTATTCTGTGTATGGATTTTATTTTCTGTTTCCTTTGCTGCTCTCTTGAGATTCTGACAGTGTTTTCTTTCTTTCTCTCTCTTTCTTTTTTCTTTCTTTCTTACAGTTTATTTGTATTACTTTAAGAAAAAATATATACCAACCATAGACCCCCCTCTAATCTCTTCAGTTCTTCCTCCAGCCTTCCCCCTCATTTCCTCTAAAAGGCTAAGGTCTCCCTTTGGTTGTTATCAAAGCCTGGTACACCCAGTTGAGGCAGGACCAAGCCCCTTCCATCAAAAGTAATAGAATTCCATACTGAATGTATTTTCACACCCACTCTGACCATCTGATTTTGGTGCTTTTCCCTCAGATGTAGGCTTTCAGATCTTATGTTGGGTTGTATCTTGGTCATTCTCTGATACAGTAACCTGATGCCTTAGAGCATGTCAGAGACCTAGTATCTGAATGTAAATATTCAGCTGCTACTTGAGTTGAGCCAGTAGCTGAGGAAATCTAACCACAGTCCTATCTATATTGATACTCAAATCCTCATGACTGCAGTCCAACTGACTTTCCTCCTGTACACCCAACCTCACCTCTGGGCCTCTGGTGCCATCTGCCATAAGGCTACTACTTAGCCCACACCTCATGCGAGAACTACCCAGTCCTAGTACAGGAAGACTAAAACCAAGTGTGTAGGAGGATGAGGAGAGACAAACAGATAATAAAATGGACTTCATTTACTTTCAATAATGAGCATGTCCACAGTTATAGCACCAGGCCTAGTTGTAAAGCTCTGCTTATCATGCTACTGTTTGGTATCGTTGTAGTATGCTTGGAAACCATGATGGGAAATTGTTTTTGAGTTACTCTGGGAACAACTAAGGTAGCCAACTACAATTCAAGGTGCCTGTAGTCATGGCTGACTGAAGCCACAGGTGGCTTGTGAATTCTGCACAGGGTGCAGTACTACCTGCTCAGAGTCCTCTAATCTCAACAGTTTCACAGAGGAAGCACGCCCAGTAGCTAATGGCTTCTTACTGTTGCTGCTAACAGTACTACCATCTGTACTGGAGTCCAGTGAGTGCTGTAGCAACAGGGCAGTACCCTGAAGGAAAGATCATTCCTTCACACACACACACACACACACACACACACACACACACACACACACACACATTTATATACCTTACATGTAATTTTAGGTAAATAAAAATAAAATAATTCTTTATGACTGTTTCAAGCATCCTTAGTGTTATTGTTCCCTTCCCCTCATACTGACCTACCTCACCACTCCCCAATTAAAGAAGCTCCTACTTTTTCCCATTTCCAATTTCATTTAGCATTATTTTCACTGGAAGAAAAATCTTTCTGCTTGATTCTCAATGACATAAATGCAGAACTGTCTTTCTATTTCAAAGATGTTTGTATTTTAAAATGTTGTAGCCCTAGTTATATTTCAAGCATTTACATAAGTATAAAAATCTCCCCAAGAAAAGATGCACATTTTCAAGATTGACACATCTAGATGAGCATTACTGTTAGTTATCTTTTTGTTTGTTTGTTTGTTTGTTTGTTTTAGTTGTGATAATTTGGTTAGCCTGAATTATA
Organism: Sigmodon hispidus; assembly: GCA_004025045.1. Classification (NCBI taxonomy): domain Eukaryota; kingdom Metazoa; phylum Chordata; class Mammalia; order Rodentia; family Cricetidae; genus Sigmodon; species Sigmodon hispidus. The sequence continues at coordinate 10,984 of PVIH01014709.1, forward strand.
CTCTGGAGAATTTCATGTATAGTTATGCATATAGGTAGGCTGAATGACTAATTACAGGGAAATGATGACCATCTTGTGACAGACACAACTCTTTTCTTTATTACTATGTTAACACTAAACTATGTAATTTATTTTGTGAATAACTGGGTTTACTAGGTGAATCAAATGGATGTTACTATTGGTGGGACTGCCTTTCTTAACTTGAAGGCCTTTAGAGAGGGCTTCTGAGCTAAGATCAGAGACATCAAAGAGCAGCTGTGCTTGCTTCCAATTGCTCCCTGCTTCTCCCTCTTTCCTGATGGATGCCTGTTAGGGACAAACTTTTGTATGTAGCCCATGCTCTTTCTTTACTGACTTCCTACCCTGCAAATTTTGGATTTAGTCTAACGTGCTTACTCTTGGTGTAAATTCACACGTGTTGCCTTGTTTCTGGTCCTCTGGCTGACCTGGAACCCACAGATGGGCATACAAACTACCTTCTCCTCTTGCATCATTGACACCATTGCCATGTAGCATACAATGCCAAAATGCTTTTTTCATTATGAAAATGTTTTCAGAGGCTGCCATCATGGTTCCTCCATGCTCATCCCTGGCCTTTTGTCTCCCTTTGGCATCATCTACATGTCAATGGAGAATATTTCTTAAACAGTGTTAAAATACTTCAGTCAGAAAAATGTGTGGTTCTGCACCTTGTTCAGGAGGTTTGAAGGTTTTCACAGAGTTTTGAAGATTCAGCTGTATCAGGGATGATTTGTTTTCTTTCTGTTTATTAACTAGTTGAATGATGGAGCAGTTTGGTAAATTACATGTTTTAATAGATTTGATATCAAAACTAATCATAAATGTCAATGTAGGATCCATGAGTAGCTGTTACAGAAGAAATTATGAAATCTGGCTGGGTGACCAGAAGGTTACATATGCTTTCAGGTAGCCAAAATCAATTTGACAAAAACAGGCATTAAAGTAGATAAGTTTAGTTATTTTATTAAGTTTTTAATGTGTTCCAGTCATACTGGTTTTTGAGTCATTACTATCAACTCATGGTGTGTTAAAGCCAATACTTCCAATATGCACTAAAGTTACTTACTTCTTTGCAAATGTCAGTTCATCAGAAAAAAATTAATCATGCCCTTTCTCCTTAGTGGAGAGTGAAGGGAAGGGTTAAGGCCCCTGGGGAGCAGTAATTGTCTGGAGATAGATTCACCTGGCCTCAGATGAATCCATTTTGTCCTAAGAGCTAAATGTGTTAATATACATAGCCTACCATTTACATAGCAAGTGACTACGCAAGATGAATTATTTATTGTGTGACAACTACCTAATGCCCAGTGTACTATCAAATGCAAAACCATTTCTTATTTGACCTGTATGTAAATTCACATTATAGAATTCATTACCTTTATGTATAAGTCACACTGGAGTTATGTGCTGCTTTTTCTTAGAGACGCCGCAGGTTACCCCCACTCTGATTTAATTGCTACTTGCCTTGTATGGCAAAGAATCCTGCTTCTGGAATAGAAGAATTACAGGGACCCCAGCCAGGCAGACCATGAAAAGCCTCTCCTTTGATGCAGAGAGTAAGGTGAGTGAAAAAGACAAGTCCAAATTTAATTAAAATGTTATGAAAGCTAGAAACCTGCACAGGAGACAAAGTAAAGGGAGCAGGGTTTGTGCCTCCTGGAGTGTGTTATGCTGCCAAGGATCACCAAGGTAATAAAATTCAAGCTGCTTTCCCTAGGCAGAGGGTGACCCCATCTTCTGCAGAGAGCGATGTGTTTACATTCCAAGAGAACTGTAAAGAAGACTTCTTGAATAAGAAATCGCCTCATTTCCAATTTATTTTTTATTCTCCAGAATGTAATTTAACTCATCTTTGCAGTTTTCATGTGCAGTTTCCTTACTATTCATCTCTGGATTATCTTGCAACCTCTAATAATATGGTTCATCAGGGAGGTTGGGGCCTCTGAGTGTAATAGTACTAGGACTACTTCTGACAGGGCCCATTGCAGATTAATTACCCATCTTGTTGGGGAACCAGTGCTACAGGGACTAGAAGTCTCTGGTGTTGAAATGAGTGACGGCAAGCCTTTAGAGACCTAAGACTTCAGATATCCACTGACCCATTAGATTCCTAGTCAGCTGCTTGGGGTGATGCAAATTGGACGGTCTCAGGATTTACTTTGCTCCTGAGGATTTTGTTGTTGTTGTTGTTGTTGTTGTTGTTGTTATTTCCCAATTTCAGCTGGACTGCAAATACTGCAAGAAAATCCTTTCTGTTTATTGGCATTTTTGCCCTTTGACTTCCCATCTCACCTGGAAACAGCAATGCAGGAAATGAAGAGAACATCCAATGGGAAAGGTAATAGAACTGTGGATTCCGCAGGAAGCTTGAGACACCCACAGAATTTACCGAAGTCAACCTAGGCTGACATGTTTCTCTACCATAACTTCCCCCAACGTTGCTCCTTTGTAAGAAATGGCATTTCGTGTGAGATCTGTTGGAAACCTACATGACGACCAAGCTTTATTGGCCTTTTCTTATTGGGCAGCTACTCATTGCCTGACCTAGGAGGATATTTCTTCAGCAAATGGAAATTTGGATGAATTATTATAACCTAATCATTTACTTTAGAGAAGTGATCTGGGGACAGGCTTTGCTGATATCATCTAGAACCATTTTAGAAAGACTGACACCTGACACATAAACCCAGATTTTGAACTGTAACAAGATCCTGTTGTCTCTTCTCTGAGGAACAAGTCTTTAGCATCATGTCTAATGACTATTACTTATTTGCATTTTTAATCTATAGCACATTTCTTTAAATGACATGCATGAAATTGAAACAAGGGGGCGGGGCACTGGGCTGAGGCAGGTATCAAAGGCTCTTCAACTGTTAGGTATCTGGTACCCCAGAGCACTATGGAGTACTGTATGTAACACTAAGCAATCTTGTCATCTCACTGTGCACGGAGACAATGTGAGGTTAAGTAGCTTACTTTGGGTCAGCGAGCCTGTTAGTGCTAATGCTGGGTCCATAAGCCAGGTAGTTGGAGTCCTAGTTCAGTTCTCTTTTTATACTCTAGTTCTGACACTGAGGATTTACAATAAAGCCTTTGAACAAAAAAATAAAGCTGGATCTAAGGCTGAAGTTATTATCCAGGCTCCTTCATTTCCTGGACAGTGAAAGGCATTTCAACAGCAGTTCTTGTTTAAGTGTGATTTGGTATATTGTATATTTATAGTTGTCATAATGGCACCCAATTCATGCTATTACATTTTTAGAACAAAACTGTACACTTCCAGTTCTGATTATAAATGTTTCCTTAAAATACAGCTCAGTTTCAATGTTATTAAAATCAACTGTAAGCTTCTAGAGCGAGTTCATCTCAGTGTTTTACCCTGTAGTCCAGCAAGAGAAAAAGCTTTGGGCAATATAATAGAATAAATATCATGTCCTTGCAAAATGTAAATGTTGAAGCCCTAACCCCACCATGAAGATATTTAGAGCTGTTGGCTTTAGGAGGAAATTTAGTCTAAATGGGGTTCTAAGTGACCAGGTCCCGGTAATGTATCTACTGGACTTTTAAGTCCCAGAAAGTTCTCTCCCTACCACTCTCCTTGGCCACCACTCTCCCTGTTCCCTCCCTCCTTTCCATTCTTCTTTCCTCCACTTTCCTCTCCTCCCTTCCTTTCTCCTTCTCTCTCCCTGTGCACACATGAAAAGGTTAGCTGAACATATCACTGATGACACAGTCCATCGGGGAACCACAAGGACAGTCTTAAAATGAAACCCACTTTGTTGGAACCTACTCTTCGTAGACTTCACAGCTTCTAAAACTGTGGGACATCAGTTTCCTTTACCTGGACTATCCAATCTGTGCCTTCTATTATGGAATACAAGCAGACCAATACAGATCCCATGCCTCCCTTTTTCATCTGTAAAGGAAATCAGCACATTCTGGTAAAAACTGCATGATAAGAATAATCACTCATTTTCTAAGTGATAACTAGAGACTGGACATATCCAAGAATTATGTTCTCAAGTTTCAAGTATATTATCTTGTCATCATCATAGCACTCCTTTAAGGTAAGCTTCCTAAGGAGAGAGAGCATGTTCCTGTGTTTTCTGGAAGATTCTAGCACAGTGTTGGACATGTAAGAGGCCCAGAGGTGCTGTCACTGTACTCACAGTTACAAGATTTGCCCAGAGTTGTGCACTAGCTAACGTTCAATCCTAGAAATCCTTTCCCAAAACTCACCCTGGTAGGTTGGCCCTTACCTATTATTTTCACTGAATAAACACCTCTATGAAAAGTGACTCTTACACACAGACGTAGAAGGTATCTTGACGATTTAGGTGGATGTTTTGATCAATACAATGTGGTAGAACTCAGGTAGGTATTTTGAAATAAGGCCTGAGGCTGTGATACCCAGAAACCCTGGATAGTGCCTGTGAAGAACCTCTGCTGTGGGCATCATCTTGCACTATCCAGTCCAGATGAGCTGAGCATGGCCACTTCAGTGTCTCTAGTGAAACCCAAGAAGAAAGCAAGAGTACACACAGTCATGGACAATCTACAATTAGTGTGTGAGTCACTGCTTCTATTGTTATACCATTAAAAATTGATATTCCCATGGTACCTCTAACCACCTATCTGATGCTGGAGATGTTAGTAGAGATGGAAAGGAGGCTGTTGAACATCACAAGGGGTCGCCATTTACAAAACTATACTCTAAGAATTTTGCATGTCAAAGATCATTTAATCATTTCAAGGACCCTATGAAGTGATATTTTTTTCACTGGTGAGAAAATTAGATTGAGAACAAGACTCAAAAGCTATAATGCTGAAGTAGATACACTTTACCAATATCAGCCTATGTCCTATGCCACTGAGTTATGTCATAAAAATATAAGGAGTGGGATGAAATGAGCTGTATGAAAGAAGTGAAGGAAATTTCAGACACATCAAGTTGATGGGTTCAAAGATTATAGAGGACAGAAAGTTGACAACCTCATCCTCTGTCAACTTTTCAATTTCCTCATCCTGGAGTCTGTGACTAAATTATATCACATGACAGGAGAGTTGAGGTTACAGATGGGAATATGGATGCTGTGAAAATTCACCACATACTTGGAAGAATGGATCAACATTGATATGCTCTCTTACCATCCTGGAGAACAGTTTCTGGAAACTAGTTTCACTAAACTGTCAACAGTCTTGTACTTCCACAGCAGGTACCAGAGCTAATCTGCTCCTTTCCTGACTTGGCTGACTACTAATGTTCATTGGTGTGTGTCCATATCACTTCAATCCCCACATCCAGTCACACTTGCTGACTCTTTTCTTTTTTTGCATATATGCAGATTGAATACAAACATCCATGTTTATGGTAGAGTCGCCAAGAGATAGACAGACATAGGAGCTCTTGCAACATATTTTGTAAGTTTCTGATGATCTTTGAGTAAAAAGAAAACGTTTTGAAAAAAATTAATATTGAACTGTGGAGAAAACAATGATTAATGAAAAGGTAGAAACAAAAGAGTTAGATATGGAGGGAGAAATCTTTTATCTAAATTTTATTCAAATTAATTTTAGCTCCTCCAAATTCTGCAGCTAAACTTCAGAGATCAATTCAGGCATACAGAGTCTTCTCAATTCTAATCTATAGTTTCATACATATAGCTGATGTCCATAAATGGCAGTACACCTTCAGAATAAACTCTGGAGAATTAATTTAATGTTCAATGAAGTGCCACTTACTTGCCATTTTAGCTATGAATCGGCCTCCTTTGTTCTGTAGCAGCCTGAGTTTTGTCCAATCACTTTTAATTATGAGATTGTGCTTGGGTCCTTGTTTCTTTGATATCAGCTTTTCAGACCCAGGCTCTGGGTCTCATTTTCCTGAGCTCTGCCTTCAGTTCTAGGAACCCCTGAGGCCCAATGTTGGTTGGACACTGACTCCAATTATTTTCTGTGCAAATTGCCTGACCCTTCGGCTTTGATTCTCCCTTTCACAAACTGAGGATATAATCACTTCTTCTCTTATTTCACAATGCTCCTAAGGGTAACATTAAAGAGCTATGAATAGGAAAACACTGCGTACCTGCTTAGGAGTGTTAGCACTCACCATTTTCCTTCAGATTTCTAGATAATATCAGGGCCACCATTCCCCAAGGAAACAAGTTAAGACACAGTAATCTCCAGCCAGGTCTGTGGTCTCCCTCACTGCTTCGGAGGTGCCCTCCAGCAGACTATAAGCATCAACTCCTTCCCTTCCTGAAAACTTTTGTTCTTTTCATGGCTGAATGCCAGTGAGATCTTAGCAAAATTGCTGAGACTCTGCTAAACTTTTCTGTTCACTTAATCTACTTGAAAAGGACTTTGCTGAGTACATTTGTACACATCGCCAGGGCAAAGGAGCACCGTGAGTATGAACTCCTGCTCCTTTGGTTTGTTCAGGTAGAAGAAAAGTAAGTGGTATTCAGGGCAGCAGCCTAAGTTTTGAGGGGAGGACAGAACTTTCAGAATTAAGTGGTGCTAAGTCCCTATGGTCAGGACGGCTTCACACTGAGCTCTCCTTCTCTTCCTCACAGATAATGGCTCTTCTCTTAAGGCAGATGGCCCCATCTGTCCATGTCAATAACAGCAAAGCACCTCAGGAGGTTGAGTATAAAAGAGTGATTTCTTCCCTGTTTTCCAGGAGTCTGAACTCCATCCTAAATTAATTAGTTTGAATTTTTCATAAGTAATAGTCATAGCTTTGATTGAACCTCATCTAATAAACCTATTATTCTCCAAACTTTTGCTATTTTTAGATGCAAAACATTTAGGAGTATTTTAAGTTCTGTGAATGGGCTACATAATGGAATTCACTGGGTTCTTGGAATGAGAAAAACTTTCCTTAACAGAGGAGAGACTGAGGCTTAGAGCTATGTGAGAATGTTTTCCAACATACATATGCAATTAGAGGGAGACGTGGGGTCAGACCCTATGGCTCCTTCATTCCATTTTGGGCTTGCATCCATTACACATCCAGTTATATTTATTTTTCTTCAGTCCTCCATGAACATAAACTGCAGAGTTTTCCTTGTGGGACATAAAGCCCAAGGCTTTCCTCCTTCTGCTGCGTCTTGCAAAGGTTACTTCTACAATTCCCTTTAGCTATGGGTTATCCTGTGTCTCCTGGGAAAGACAGGAGAATCCAACTCCAGGTCTCGGAACACATTATTAAGTCTAAATTTCTCAGCACAGATTGTAGATTGTAACTCACACTTCCTCTGGTAGAGCAGCCTCAAGGTAGGGCAAGATCATAATAACAGTCATAAAATGTTTTCTGATTTGGGTCTTAACCATTTTAGGAGTCCCAGACCTTTCTAATTTTTCTCAAGTTATTCAAGGATTCATGGACATTCTTTCCTATGAGCTCTGAGAACTAGGTTTTAAGTTTCATAGTCATAAATTTTCAATGATTATCACAGTCTCTAGAGAACAATCTAAAAGTCAGATTTATATGGTAGCAATCTCAGAAAATCTGAATCAGAAGGTTTCCAATCAGGCCTATGAATATATATGTCTTTAATCCTTCACATCATTTTGATAATTAGGACCATCATCTCCACACAAGTTTTACAGGTCATTCTTTTAAAACAAGTTTGTATTTCGCCATATTCTGAGTATTTTACTGAAGCATGGGGATAATACTATTGAGAAGAGCACTCTCTCCTCCTGGACTTTGATGAATTTAAAAACCACAGCACATGAATTAGGAACCACATGATGCATCTGTTACTATTCTTGTTGCTATGACCAAATGTCTGACCAAAACCAAAACAGGTGTGGTCTGGAGAGATGGTTAAGTACGTAAAAGTGCTTACTGCACTATCAGACAGACAATAAGTTGGTTCTCAGAACTCATAGTGTGCAGCTTACACCTGTAAATCCAGCTATTTGTAGTCAGAGGCCCTCCCCTCACCCTTGTGGGCACATGCGCAAGGTGGATATGATTACAACTGCACATGCACGTGTGTGCACACATTTGTGCCTGCATGAGCATGCGCATGAACACACATATTAGAACACCCTTTAAAACAGCAACTGAAAGAGCAAAGGTTTATTTTTTCTCAAATTTTTTTATTAATTTAAAATGTCTGAGAATTTCATACATGAATACTGTATTTACATTATGTCTACCCCTCGCTCTTCTTTTCTTTAGTTCGGCAGATGCCTTTTGCTCAAACTCATGATTTCATCTACTTTAATTAGCATTACACAAATGTCCCTACACACATGTAATGTGTAGCATGTCATCATATATGACTGGCATTTCCAATATGTAGGTTTGGTTTAGAGAACTATATTGTGGTAATTTTGTAGGTGCTGTCTCCTTGTCGTTTCTAGAAGACTCTAGCAGCAGGCACCCTAGTCCTCTGTCTCCTACAGCCTTTCTATTCCTCCTCTGCAATTTTCCCATAGCAATGCATGTAGGTGTTTCATTGCAGTTGTAGCTACTGGGGCTGGGAACCCCATAATAACTGAGTTCTGATCAAATGATATTTCAGCCATTTTGCTTTTCTACACCAACCTCTGTATGCTGCAAAAAGAAGCTTCTTTGGGTGAAAGTTAGTAATAATAACTATTTAGAATTTAGTTAAAAATCTTATTGCTGAAGGAAAATGTCAGTGGTGGTTTTTTTTTTTTTGTTTGTTTGTTTTTTTAAAGTCTATGACCTCTCTGGCCTTGGAGAGGTGGCTAGATTCACAGTACCAGGCTTGAATTCCTTCATTCTGAAGAGGCCTTTGCAGCTGCAGCAGCATTCCTCCGTGACTTCGTTCCCAGTCTTAGGGTCCTGTCTGGATTTCTTGCTCTGATGTCCTTCAGTGATCAACCATGATGTAGAACCGTAACGTGAAGTAACACTTGCCTCCCCAAGGTTGTTTTAGATCATAGTATTTTATCAAAGCACTAGAAACCCTTATTAACACAAGTGTATGTAAAGATGATGTATGTATGTTAAGTAGGTTACAAACTAATATGTTTCTCTATGTCTTTTTCAAGCATCCTTAATATTGCTTGTCTCTCCCTCATCCCTCTTCTTCTGCATCAGCCTCTCTCCTCAGAAGAGTCCTCCTCCCATACCCCACACCCCTTCTGTGCTCTACTATCCCAGTCTCTAAAGCAGGATGCCACCATGGTCCCTTCTTATTTTCTTGGTTTCTTCAATTGTTACAGGTTACATACTCAAAGCTACAGATTTAGAGCTAGGGTCTATAGCAAAAGAGAGAATGTGACATTTTCATGGGAAAGAATATTATTCATCATGGCAGGAAGCTGAGGCAACTGTTCACATTACACCAATTGTGAAAAAGCAGACAGATTAAGACCACTGCCCAAAACTGTATGCCCAGGGAAAGAGTCTTTTTTATTATGTTATATTTGGACAGAGGTTACAGTAAATTAGAAAACAGAGTCAGGAGACATTTTGTGAATGATTGTTTTTAACAGAGTGATAATATCAAAAGTCTTCTTGAAGTAGAGCATGATCCCATAGGTTTTGGGATCAGTGAGGCCGCCACACTCATGGAGGAACTTATCTGGGAAAGAGTCAGTGGTTATGTTCAGGGAACCAGCACCCTTGGTGTGAATGATGTGAGTGTACAAGCATGAACTTTCTTTTGCAATTACTTGGGAAGAACTCATGAGAAGAATTTCTTTTGTGTGAAAACAGAATCTGATATAATTTCAAACATAATACCAGAACAGTCAAATTGAAAATCAGATTAAGAAAGCAAAGAGAAAAGTAGAAAGAGCAGCAGTAAGCTTAGTTTAGGAAAGACATAGTGGAGTTTTTAAATATGTGGTAGCAGTGGTTGTGTATATGTATGTGAACATAGGAAGCAATATAATATATGACATTTGTTGATAAATTAGATCAGAAGGAGGACTAAGAGAGGCATTGAGAATGACTATAATATTTGGCTTTTAGTCTGGAAAACTTAAAGAATACAGCTACCACTTTAAAAGAAAGAAGTATGAGGCCAAGAGACTAGAGAGAAATTCAAACCAAAAATTCTGATTTTAGACAAAATTATAAACTGCTGGTAGCTATACCATTGTTAGCATCAAGCACAGTTTTGAATATACAAATCAGGGGTCCCAGAGATGGAGTGTCTCTTCATCTATATACCATCTCACAGACAATGTATCCCATCAGGACCAATCCTCTCACTGAAACAAACTGCTCAAACATCAAAGGCCCCTGTGCACTCAGCCACTTTCAAGGTAAGATCCATTCAGGCCCTACTGAACAGCAGGCACAACTCTCATTATTGTCATTTCTCTACTGGAACCAAACAATCAATGTTAACTCTTCCATGCCACAGAGACACATGACAGTTCTCTTTTACGTTTCAATAGATCATTTGTTGTATAGTCCTTAAGAAAGTATTTGGATTTTTATCTCAAAACCAGTGATGGTCGATGGTATAATATAATTAATGGTTGGAGGCATTCCAAGTACAGTTCTGTTCTGAATCCTACAGGGATTCAACTTAGTTTCAAGAAGAGATGCTGAACATTGGGAAAACATGAAATCTATCGTGATATGTTAAGCATGAGCAGAGACTCCTTGAAATCATAGAAAAAGCACACTTCTAGGATTATGACATTTGATCTTAGATCTCATCTCAGGAAAAAACAGACAGAACAGAGAAATTACTTTGTTTTCATTGCCTTTCCCATTACTTTCTACAGGGGTAAGGTAGGCATAGTAGATGCTGTGTAAGGCATCAAATGAAAAGAAGCAATAGCATGTAACTCTTTAGTCAACGCCTGCTTCTTTGCCTTGCCTCATTATGAACAAACAAATTGGGATTTTTAGCTAGTCCATTAGGTTGTATGCATGAGTAAAATCTTTAAGAATAAAACCTGCAAAGGGACTTTCAATGGAGAATTTTATGAGGAACTCTGAGAAATGAGAGCCCTCATTTCATGATGAGAACTGTACTCTCTGTTCTGAAGTGCTCAGGACTCTAAGCCTACTCTAAATAAGTCCCCATGTAGCAAGTGGTAAGAGTTTGTCTGCATGGATGTGAGCAGTATGGTTAGACCTCTTATAAGTGCCCATTGCAATTCTCATGTGAAGGGTCTAATTGACCTACAGGGTTTAATTCTCACTTTAGAATCCTTAATATTAATCTCCAAGAAATCCAAAGATTTTTACATTTAATCTCAGAAAGGCAGAAATCCTGAAATTCTCGTCTATCTTACAGGAGTGCATTTTGCACTAGCTGAAAGACAGATTCTCTAGGAGAAAACAGCTGTTTGTTAGGTTCTATGGAAAACTTGAAGAATGGGGAGTTCAACTTCACTCTTACAAGATGGTCTTCTAGATTGTAATAAGAATTAAACATAGATTTTTCAGGATGTTCTATGTACCAGAGGATAAAATATCTTGGAATCAATAGTGGGTTTTTTTGTTTTGTTTTGCTATTTCTGTATCATTAGTCCATAGTCCATTTCCAGTGTCACAAGAGTTTATACTGTGGCCATTACAAGCCAGGGTGGCAGATGAGTGGAGAGAAGGTGACAAGAGATCCTGTTCCTATAGCATCCTGTCCCCATAGCATGCTCATGTAGTGCACTGCATAGGAAAACATTCCCCTTTCACTTGCCCTTTAGTGTCTCTTTTTAACTTAAGGAATAGTAAGACCATAGGCCGCTTGGTGATGACACCCACATTGCTATATGTTTCTTCTTACTTCACTTTCTGTGTGACACTGCTGCCAAATTGTTCTACAATCCCTTAATTCATTTCCTCCATTGTCTGCCTGGAAGAATCCTACTTCATTCTTACATCGTTTCTTGCTTGAATGATTATAGCAAGTTCTATTGGTCCTCTCTATACCCAGTTTATCCTGTAAAATCCATGCTAAAAAAAATCCCATAAAGAGAGCTTTGTTAAAATCTGGAATATTTCTCAGCTGCTTTGAGATAGTCTGTGGTTGTCTAAAAACACAACCTTGTGTCTTAATGTGACTTAGACTTCGTTTTTATCAGAATCATTGTTTTTGGTGTATACTCTTTTATTTATAATTTTCATATAAAACAGGATACACTCAAAATTTTTAAGCTCATATGAGCCCAAAAATTTTAAGAACACTTCCCTAAATGATAAAGTCTGCAACATTCTTAATATCCCATGAGATCCTATTTCCATCTGTAACACTGTTTTGCAACACACTGCCTTAAACATTCTTCCTAATGAATTATAGTTTATAAGACATGATCAATGTTCATTAAAGAGTCATTATTTTATTTATGTAAAGGTCTGTTCTTAATTAACACACTGGTTCATTTTTAATGTTTCATCTTTATTGCTATCTTCTTTAGTTTTAGAATCACCTAGGAGACCCACTCTGGGTGTGTCCACCAGGGTGCTTCTAAGAGAGGTTTGTCTCAGGAGGAAAGACCATGTGAGTGGCATTATGTCATGTTCTGGAGATTGGGACTGAATAAAAGGGAAAAAGGAGGAAGCTAAATTAGTGTTTGTCTGTGTCATAAGCACAGACACCATAGGACCAGTGCTACCTCCATTAGGTTTCTCCTATCATAGCTAGAGCTACCCATAACACCATGTCAAACACTGTAGTAAGAAGTTATAGTCAGAAGTTTCAAGCCCAGCCTAGCTCTGAGGTCTGGACCAGCAGTTCCAAATAATCACACAAAGTCTTATATTAATTACAAACTGGCCTATGGCTCAGGCTTATTGCTTGCTAGTTCTTACAACTTAACCCATTCATATTAATCTGTGTCCTGTCACATGGCTGTGGCTTTACCTGTGTTCCATTACTTCTTGTTCTCTTGGGTGGCAGCTCATCTTTGTGTGACTCCACTCTCCTTCCCCTTTATCTATGCTTGAATTTCCTGCCTGTCTATAAGCTGGCTTGCCATAGGCCAAAACAATTCCTTTATCATCCAATGCTATTTCACAGAGTGTAGAAAGACATCCCACATCACTTCCATTTTTCTGTATAATCAAAAAGGAAGGTTTCAATTACAACATAGCACAATTACATATAACAAAACAGCTATTAAGCAAGAATTACAGGTATAATATCTAGTCTATTTGTATTTAGCAAAATTAAAGAAAATATTCTATCATCTACTTTATCCTTGTGAATCCAAAGTTTCATATCTAATTTACCTTTCATTATAACTAAGGAAAACTACACTTATAACTTCAACTCCATCAAAGACCACAGAAGGTATATAATATCTGAGTAAGGAAGAACATTTTCAACAACTTCCAAATTCTAGAAATGACAGAGACATTTGGCTACCTGGACATTCACCCAAAGTTTCTTTGTAATGTCAGTAGACATTCATCTGCAGCCTACAGGCCTAGAGTCTCTGCCATAACTTTCACTGAAGCTGGAAATCTGAAAGACTGCTCTGCCTATTCTGGCATAGTTCATCAGTCACTTCCTGTGTTCTGCAGAATATCTGGCAATCTCTTCTGTGAAGAAGGAACCTGAAAGACTATCTCGGCTTGTTCTGGCAAAGTTGCAGTGGTCACTTCCCTATAGGTCCTGCATCTCTAATTTATACAGCATTCTGTCAAACAGTCAAGGCAAGAACAATTTATTGTTCAGTGGCAAACTTTTGCCACAAAAAGTAAATTCAGTGCCCATCATCAATTTGAAGTAAATTAGTGCTGTCAGAAGCAGACATATCTCATTGTCCAGAAAAGTCTTATGTTCTTAGAACATTTTAAATGACATATTCTCTAGGTCTTTGAAGTGTTTGAAGATTACCTATCTAGTTGAAATAGGTCTTTATATAACTAAAAAACCTAACTAGCATGATTATAAGCTTGATTATCATATGACTATTAATCTGTATCACTTAATTATATATTACAATTTTTTTAAAAATTACATAAAAATAATATCATAATATTAGAAATATACATACAATATAGCAAAATTGTCCTTAAATTTGTATTAATAAACCAAAATTCATACCAATGTAAAGTACTTAGAGGTTAACAGTTATTTTTTGGACCAAAGCATATTCAATAATCTATCTTTTAAAAAAAAATCATTTCTATATTATATCTCCTTTTTTCCCTAGAATGAGATTAACTATGACCACTAGCAAATTATAATGAAAAAAACATTTACAAATAATATTTTGGGAATTTGAACATAGCTTTTAATTACTACTTCCTGCTTATTAGGAACACTGGCAATCATGTGGGGGTCCTGAGGCTTGATCATCTGAGTTGCCAGCTTTAAAGCTGATGTGGTCATCTCTTCCCATAAGAGATTTTTCAAGGGGGGGGTCTTCTTTAATCAAACCTTATTTTCTTTAACACAAAATAAATTCACAGCCTCTCATCTTCTGTGGAAATAAAAAGAAAACTTCTCTAAAGTAGTATGTCTTTTGATTTCAATTTTAAAATCAATTCATTTACAAAACAAATAGGTTGGATTAATTCAGCAGCATTTATAAACAAATGTCTCTTAGTAGCTCTTGCTCCTCTCTTAGCAGTCAAACGATTCAAAAAAGATTTAATATACAGTCAGACTTTCTGTTTATTTTCTATATTTACATGACTTATTATTTTTTACTCTTTATCTTTTAAATACTTTCTCTATCCATTTTTCTTTTCTTTCCAAAACCTACATATATTTTTAAACATAGTATAAATCAGTTAAACCTTTTAGAGTTTTGTTTTTGTTTTTGTCAGAATCTTTCTTTACTGTACATCTCTTATTTTTTACTGAACACACCTTTAATCTGCTGAACCTGGCTAGAATTAAAAGCTTGTCTATGGCAGCTGGCTGGCTCCACCCAGCTCCTTAGACTATCTTCATAGAGAGCTTAGCTTCATAGCAGAGGTACTGGCAGGAGCCACATTTACCACCAACTCTGCAGAATTTTAGGAACCACATTACTACCAAGTAGAGTATCACCACACACTAATGAACTTCATTAATATGTTTGACATCAGAGCCTCTTTGAAAAATCACACTTTTTTTTTGGTCACACTGAGTCAGGAAGCATCTCTTAAAGGAGCCATGCCTCTGCTTGCTGGCAGCAAACAGAACTCTTCCAAGAAAGTGCTGCTGCTGAGAAGGAGCCTTAAACACTGTTCCCTTTTTATGCATATAAATAGAAACCTTAAATCTATCATATGCAGCTTGTTGCTTACATCAAGGCTCCTGTGAGACTTCAGAAACCAGCCTCATTATAGCTTAAGCTGCCTGTTGCAAGCCTGACATTTTGTATCTTAAGCCCCCATGCCATGCGATGGCATCTCTGTACACAATCGACTTGGAAGACACAACTTGGAAGCTGTTGTTGTCTCCATTTATGGGTTCTAGAACTCTTTTTAAGTTTTTCAGGCTTTATTTAAAGGTATGTACCCCATGTTGGAAACCCAGGCTTGTGTCCTATGCCCTCCTACACACAGTTGGGACAACTGGTAGTAGCACTGCAAGACCAGGGTTAAGAAAAAGCCCTACCACAAGAAGTGAAAGTATGAGCTGGGAAGGCCTGCTGCTGGAAGGAGCAGCTCTGAGACTGAGACTAGGAAGTCCAGTGTGGCTCTCTTTCTATGCATTTAAAAGCTCTCTCAGATCAATCTGAGATCAATGCCCCATGATGTGTGCCATTTGTAGTAGGAAGTTTCTGACTGAGCCTAGTCTGGGGGTTCAGAGTAGCAGTCCCAAATAATCACACAAAAGCTTATATTACTTACAAACTGCTCAGCCTATGGCTCAAGTGTATTGGTAGCTAGCTTTTGCATCTGAACTCATTTCTGTTAATATGTTTTGCCACATGGCTTGTGGCTTATCTCTACTTTTATATCTTGTTTTCTCTGTGGCAGCTCAGAGCATCTCTCCCTGACTCTGCCCTCATTACCTTTTATCTATACTTGGATTTCTCACTTGCTTCTAAGATGCTTTTCTATAGGCCAAAACAATTCCTTTATTATCCAATGATATTCACAGCATACCCTCAAACTGTGAGTCAAAATAAACTCTTTTTCCCTTAAGATATTCAAAAAGTATTTTTGAAATTTACATTCCTGTAATAAGATTTAGGTGTTATCCAAAGAAGCATTAATGACCTCAGCAAATCCTAGTGACCTCAAAAGATCCAGCTCCCTATTGGGCATGGCCAAGATCAATCAAGACCCAAAAATATCAACTCACCTTCCTGTTTATTTCTGCTTTCTCTGGGAGGAGACTGAACATCCAGTGTAAAAGTTTAGATGCTCCTAAAATTGCATTAAATATACCTTATATCTGTGAGTACTTATTTAACTTTTTAATAAATGTTAATTCTTATATAATATATTACATTTAAATAATTTTGGCAATATCTGATGCCTCACATTGGGCACCATCTGTTGTATAAGATTTTTTTTACTTTGTCTGGGCCGGAGGTCTGACCTGTCTATGACCTTTTTTTCACAAAAAATGACTCAGACTCTTATATTAATTTTACTTTGTTTGGGCTATGTCTTAAGCACATTGGTAGCTAAATCTTTTATCTTAATTCAACCCATTTTTATTAATCTGTTTTGCCACATGGTCCATGGCCCCTACTTCACCTGTATTAATTAATTATTTAAATAATTTTGATTATATTTTTCCAAATGAAAAATTGACTTCGAACAATGCATTACTAAGATTACTTTTTGTGGCTTTTTACTGTTTGAATGTAGTTTCTTGAAGAATTAAAATTCTATTGATCTTTTGCAGCATGATTCAATCTGATGTTAATGCTGTAACATAACTAAGTTTAACATAAATAAGCCTATTTTGTGCCCAGCAACATCTCCTAGATAGTCACATACAATATGGTCTTTATATTATCACACATATTCATTCCTTAATTGTTAATAGCAATATTGCTCTTAATTCTAAAAGGCCATAGTTGTACTTTTGAAGACTTTTTCCATTTGCAATAGTGAAAATTAAGCAATATATATGAATGAAGAGTGCCTCAACAGCTGTCCTTGGATTGGAAGAAAGTCTAATTTGTTTTTAAAGAGATGTCTATGCTATTCCACTAGATATATATCTGGAGACAGAAGATTAATCCAAATCATGAATAGCAGGACTAATTGAGTTGGCTCAGTAGTTCAGAGAGCTTTCTATTCTTCTGGAAGAACTGCATTTGGTTCCCAGCACCCATGCTCAGTGGCTAACAAAACCTGTGACTCCATTTTCATGGGATCTGACACAGGTGACCTATGTTAGCACATGTAAATATACATAAGTAAAAATCTTTTTAAAAAATAAATGAGTAGATTCCACCCCTACTTCTTTTTTAAGAAACAGAAAATAAGAGTTCCTCCCTAAATGCAACCTTAGTTGTCAGGTTAAAAATTGTCCCATTCTATAAACATTTATAAACATACTTACCCATCCTATAAAGTGTCTCTTCTGGTGGATTCAAAGATTGTGGGAGGTTTTAGTTTGAAGTATCCTTTTGTCATTGTGATAAATTCTCAGCATGTATGGTGGGACCACTTTCTCCCAGAGGCTCACTCCAAGGTAATCTGTTGCATGACATCTTAGTGTTGCCAGCAATGACCACCGTCCTCATCCTCAGATCCTGTAGTAATAAGTAAGAGAATCCCATGAAACACAGCATGCTTGGGAAAACTCCCAAGTTGTTTAACCACTAATCTAGTAATATTAATATTGGAAGTTATATAAGACATAATGAAAATGTACTAAAAATTCTTATGAAAAGTTATGTCAAACTCAGTCTGATTGAGATGAAAGAATAGAGTTTAGCTATGTCAGAACTAGATAGTTCTGTGGTGTCCAGTCACTCCCTCCCACCCCCGAGATCCTACTAAAATCCCCCACTACAAACCAAGTATGCATGATGTACCCACTGCCTTCTCAGTAGAAACATCCAGAATGCATAAAGAGGAAGAACTGTGACTTTTTATCTCAACACTGTCCTTCACTTGGAAAGATCCTTGAATTCTTGTGAACCTGGTAAGGGCTATGAGAACCTTGGTTAACAGAGGTTTGTCTGTATAACATAGTAGTTACTGTATCAATTAAACCAGATGGCAAAAAATAAAGGGAGTGAGTGGTTAAAGACAGTCTTTAGAAGAGCATTAGAATAAACAGGAAAGAAGATGGAGAAAGAAAGAGAAAGAGAGAGATCCACAGAGTGAGAGTTCAATTTATCCTGGTGACAATAAAACCATTATAAATGATATGCAAATCTGACATTAGGAGGTCAATTGTCTTCTAAACTCCCAGGAGTTTATAAAATCCCATATGAACTCCCTTTTACAGATATTGCTAACCTTATTTTGGATAGCATAGTTTCCAACCTGTTATTGTGAAGAATGTTCTTTTTACTTCCAAACATTGCTGACCTCATGACCATGTTGGACCTTGGACCAATCGCTCTTGATACCTTGGTTGTGTCCCTGTCTCACCCTTCCCTCCTCATCTGCTTTCAGAAGTGGAATAGTTCCAGAAACTAACTCATCAGGCAATTTAAAATATTTATCCCACAACTATGCATACCATTAAAAAGGAATTGCATATCATTTACTAAGGAGTTTATTTATTTACTCATCAGCTCCTATAATTTTTGTTTGATCTTACAGACCTAATAGGGTGTTCTGTGGGAAAAAAAAAAAACTTTTGTCATAGTTAATTACTCAAGAGATTCTTGCTGAATAGAAGAATAGTAAGAACAACCACTATCAATATTGACTTTGGCTAGAACATGGCTACTGAGGTGAGTAATTCTAAAACTGGGCGTGTGTGCTAATAAAGAATACAAAAATGGCAAATGGAAATGGAACTCACTTTTCTAGAGTTGCCATTGAAATACCATACATAGCCTGGGTCAGTGAAAGTCTGGGTTTGTGTTTTTCTGACTTTTCACCATAGGTGGCAGAATTCTGCCTTCTCACTGTCTCCTTCTCTGCTCATTCCTCATGTTTTATTGTCTCCACCCTAATTTATTATTATTATTTTTAAAAGAACATGTTTATATTGTACTGGGTCCAAGACCAGGACTCATGGAACTTTAACTCCTTACCTAAAGATGTTTTCTCTGGGTAGAAATGCCACAGAGTTAAGACTGGAATGTGTGGATAGAGGTGCTGGGAGAGGGGAGGTAATTTTATAGCTCCTCCCTTAAAAAAGAGACACAAGAAACATGTTAACCTTGAGTAAAGAAAAGTGCCTTGATTCAAGGAAAGAGAGCATAAAGATGAAAGGGATTTCCCATCTACCCACTGCAGATTCTTAAGAATAAAGGGATGAAGGTGGGTTAATTGGGAAAAACTGGAAATGTATTTTGTTCATGGACATGGAAACACTGGATAAAGACTCGCTCATTACCCTGACACTCAGATCTGTATCCCCCTTTCCACAGATTAAAGGATGATTAAGGATGTGTATAGTTTTCAGGGGGATAGAAAGCAATTTTGAGGCAACTCAATAAATTTGGAAAATACAAAATGTACTGAAACAAAGTCGATTAATAGTATACAAGAGACCAGATTACAGATACCTCCCATTTGGACTAAAATATAGGATAGTGGTGTGTGAGAAGACTGTGCAGGTGTGGACATACCTTGTGAGTTTTATCTTCTCTGCTGGTCAAATCTCAGTAACAGAATGGAATTTTATTATTATTATTTTGTTAACTTCTGGTGAATCCTAAGGTGTGTGAAGCATCTCTTCAGGCTTCCAGGAACATATACAGAGGAAGGTCAAAGTTATCTTGATTTTGAGGTAAGCTCAAAGGCCTCTCTGAATCTACAAGTATCAGCAGCATTTTTGAGGAGGAGGAGGAGGTGATTATCTTCTGAGTCCCAACAAAATAAAATAGGTGTACAAAATGTATTATTTAAGAAACTGTTGCGTGAACTTTATCATATAAAGAACAAAGCAGAAAAAGAAGTCAATATAGGCAAGCAAATCAGTGTTCCTGAAAGACTAAGAGAAGGTGGATATTTGAATGAAAATCAAATAAAATATAGATAAAGACACAAAGAGTCAGATGGTGATGATGAGAGAAAGACAAGTCAGGAGAAGAATAAAAACCAAAAACAGGAATCACTGGACGTTGGCTGTCTTTCACCTTTGTTTTGTGTTTGAAAATGACCTGTCATCACTGTGAGGTTGCAGAGCAAAGCATTTGATTCCAGGACTGAAGACTTCATTGATTTGAAATATGATAAGGAAGCCGCACTGATATTGGAAATATTTCAGAGATAGAGTTGGAAATACTTTCCCATATGACAGTGCTGATCTGTGTCATAAGAGAAAGTGTATCAGCGGCATTTTATAAAGCTTCAGGGGGCTTTAAAAAGCAAAGAAATTGAGATTGAGTTAGCTGGAATCCGACAGCAGGTTTAACAAGAGATACTGTTCTGCTAGGACTCTCACCAAGGGAGTTCAGTTTCAACAGTGCTAATCTTTCCACAGTGCTGTAAGTTTAAATTCTGTGCCCCTAAGGAAAAATTTCCAAAGTAATTCCCATTGAACTTGGCTCCCAGCGATCCCTGTTCTGGGCACTATCCAGGTGTCACACCAGTCTCTCCAGCAGCCAAGGGTCATTCTCCCCTCGGTGAAGCTGCCTTCGTTGTTCTTCATTGGAATGCAGAATCCACTTCTCCAGACTGACAAAGTGTCTACTGTTTTTGATATTATCTACCAAATGTTAAGGTTCAGGTTTTATATTTTGAACTTTAAGTTATTATATTTTCTCATTTCTGACAGTGCAAATGGATATGACACTTTTAGATATTATTCTAATTTTTCTTTATTTTAGTAATAATGAAACACATTAGCATAACCCTTATTATTTGGTCTGAACTTAGTCTTAGCTGGGCAGCAATGTGGACTGCTGTGTGTTTTTCTTTAGCTGAAGGTCTGACATTAGCAAGCATGCTATGCTGCGGACAAAGATTTCATGAAACCTCTCGCTATCTGGGGACTGAAATGTCAGGACTGATTTCCACAGTAAACAAGCTGCCTGGGCAATTATGATATGTAATTTTGAAAACTAACGACAACTTCTTTAAATACAAGATCTAGAATTGGGGCAAATAAAGATTTGGTTAGCATCTGCTATATGCAGGAATTAAACATTTTAGAGGGGCAAAATTTAGTATATACACATGTGATTTATTAAATGAGATGCAACTTCATATTTTTATCCAGTGAACATTTGAGAAGTTGCTTTTGATGTCTGATTTTGCTGAGTTGGAAACTTTACTGTAACGAGGTTGTGCTGACTTCATGGTTCATGACACTTACAGTCCTAAGCTGTCCTAGTATTTCAGGCCTGATTCAGAGGGTCGTTTGCACAGGAGACTTGGTTATTAGATAGGAAGAATCAGGCCTTAAGCAGAAGCCTTGTTCTTTGCTATATGGTCTATAAAGTCTTCCCATCCCTCTAAATTTGATAATATTGGAGAAATCACATTAAAATCAAAACCTCTCAATCTAGAACTTTCTTTCATAACCATGGAATGTTTTTAATTATTGGATTAGTATTATGCTCTAGTGTGAAATAAGCCAAGCGATTGCAAATTCAGATAAAAAGAATTTTATCTTTCATATAACCAAGAACACAGACTCCATTAGACATGTACTTTAGTTACCAGGAAACCTCTGATTCCCTTTTGGTTTTTTTGTTTCATTAATAAAAGAATTTAAGAAGGGCTCAGCCATTTGAGGGCATTTAGACTAGAGTTTGTGAGAAACAACAGGCAAGGCACAATGGCCACATGAAGGATATAGAGAAGAGAGATAGAGAGAAAGCCTTGAATTTTGACTTGAGTCTGAGAAAGCTGGTATACACAGCAACAAAGGCAGGCAAGCCATCATGTGGCAGAAGGCTAGGATGGGAGGCACATCAAAAGTGAGAAATCCAAGACTCAAAAAAAGCATCGTTTTGTCCAGTATCCTTGTGAGGGCACAGTGAAATAAACCAAAACAAAACAAGAAAAACCAACCAAACAAACAAAAAACCTGTTAAGTCTCACACCCTGGGACAAACAGCTGAGGTGCCTAGTTATGTATCAAATCAGACCTGGCTGGGTTCTCAGCATCCCTCAGTCCCTATGTGTTACAGGGTATGGCTGACTTTTACCCTCCTTCTACCCTGAACTCTCTAGCCCAAGGTCTGGGCTGCCTTGCCCCCACAGGTTCTTCCCTATATAATTCAGCTGTTTTGGTTAACTTCCCCTTTTGTACTTTTGGGCTCCTGGCTGCTGAACCTGGTCCCTCTCTCACACTCTTCTTTCCCCTTCCCCTCTCCCCACATGTCACATGGCTAAGCTCAGTCAGGACCATTTCCACTGTGGACTCTCCTACATGTCTTTGCCTCTGCCTATGCTCTCTCCCTTTTATTTACAGTAAGCTTTTTCTTCTACCATACCTAAAAGAAGGTATATCTTTCCATATCTTATTATGCACTCATGGGTTTGATATATTTCACATACTAGATCACCCTGTGAGAAAAAAAAAAAAGGTTTATTAGGGCTCAAACTGTGAGAAGAGTTTTCTGTGGTGGGGTGCACAGACAGAACAAAATGACAGAAAGCACCTTGACAGTTTTGTGAGAAGTAGGTAACAGTAGGAAGAAGATGTGTGAGTCAGAACAGCCTGGGAATTGGGGGTAGGGGTGGGGGGTCATCCAGAACAACCTGAGAATTAGAGCAGTGTGTTGGGGATAGCAATCCAGAACAGCCTGGGGATTAAAACAGTGGTTTTAATTAAAACAATGGTCAGGTGATGCAGAACAGCCTGGGAATTAGAGCAGAGGCAGGGGCAATCCAGAACAATTTGGGACTGGCATGGGGACTTGATCTGTTGTTGCAAGCTTGTTTGGGTCAATCAAGAACTAGAATGTCTTGAAGAAGTATACTGTGTGGCTATACTGGGGTAATACAGGTAGTATTGGCTTTTCTTGACAAAAGCTTCACAAGATTTCTTAGGACTGCTAAATTTAGATAGCAATGTTTCTGTTCGTCCTTTCAAAGTCGACCATGAGCTGACCCCCCTCTGTCCTTCAGGTCATTGGCAGCAGCATTAGCATTTCTAGTGCCTACTTTGGACTTAATAATCTAAGAAAAAATGATATAAAAATATTTCTGAGTTCCAAATCAATAAAAATAGAAAGGTTTAATTGTTTGGTCATGAGGAAAACCCTGCCCTGAGGGAGAAGATTCTGGGAAGAACAGGTATGTTATCACATTTAGGAGATAATTACTTCTCCCAACTCCACCTTAGTATGTCATTAGATAAATTAATTTCCTGAGTTGATCTCCTGACCAGGTGAGTGACAGGACCTTAGGGAGTAACTATTATGGAAGGAGACAATAATATGTAATGTTTGGATCTTTGCAAAAGATTAGAAGGAATAATGTCTTCACCCAGGGCCAGAGGTATTTTATTCTTGACCAGGAAGCCTAAGGTGTTGCAGTTGTGATGTTTTACTTCTTAGTATTACAAGACAAACAAGAGGTAGAGGCAAAGCTGCCGTGAAAGAGAGGACCAAAAATATATGACTTTATTCATTAAAAAATTATTAATAAAAAAGTAGAAGTGGGGGGGGGAGGAGAAAGAGAGGACCATCCTTTAAAGCCTCCAAGGCTACTGGTCTTTGTAACATTTCAAGGATGAACACTAACTAGGGCTTGAATAACAGGACTTGACAGCACATGCTTCAGCCTTAAATCTATATCAGGTCACCATCTTTATAGCTAATTGGCCTTAACTGGAAAAAATATTAAACAAAGAAACAAATTTCCCTTAT
Source organism: Sigmodon hispidus (assembly GCA_004025045.1). Taxonomy (NCBI): domain Eukaryota; kingdom Metazoa; phylum Chordata; class Mammalia; order Rodentia; family Cricetidae; genus Sigmodon; species Sigmodon hispidus. The sequence continues at coordinate 34,819 of PVIH01014709.1, forward strand.
CTTAACAGGAGAGTGCTGTTGAACAGACTTTGCACTCGGTAAATATGCATTATACTTATTGGTTAATAAAGAGCTGACTGACCTATATCTGGGAAGTTGAACCAGACTAGCGGGAGGCTGGTAAGAAGGGCAAACTCAGGGATCTCCAGAAGACACAGAGAAAAGATGAACTTGCTGTACCGAGAAAAGATATGGAGTCATGTTTTAGAGCTTAGAATAGAAATGTAGGTTAATTTAAAATGTAAGAATTAGCTAGTAACCTATCTGAGTTATTGGCCAACCATTTATAATTAATAAGTCTCTGGATGGTTATTTAGGAACTGGTTGGCAGGACAGAAAAGCCAGCCTTATAAGAGATGGTATGTAGACAACTCTAGGCCCTGCAGCCAGATTCCCAGCTCCTGAAGTAGTGTGATACATGGGTGGCATATTCCTGGTGTTTTCAGTGTGAGAAAGGATATTCTCAGCCTTATATCTAACAGAAAGGTATATAGAAATATCAAGAGGAATCATGTATGTTTCAAAGAGAGGAGAAACAGTTTAAATTCTTTAAAGCAAAGCCTCCAGTGAAACAGGGAAAGAGAGCAATCTAGTCTTTTCTTTTAAACAAGAATATTCATGATTCTTTGAGATTTGTACCCATCTCATTCTATCTCCCTTCAATGTGAAGTATTTTCTCTATTTTTAAATTAAGGCTGCTGAAGCTGACTCCCCAACACATAAAGGCTTTTTCCTTCTTCTCTGTTGGTGTTAAAAGGCTTGCTGTATGCAAATTTTCTCTCTTACTTCCCTTTGAGCAAATGTGGACATCGTAGGACAGCTGGGTAGGTGATCAACCATCTTCCACTTGCAGTGATAACCCAAGAACTCTAGGGAAAAATTAAATTTGTAAGCTTGGGTCCCTAGTCTATCACAACACCAGCTGAGGCAACTCACCATACAAATCTGCATTAGTGATGCTGGGTCTCTCATCTTTTAGTTGCTGGTTTTGTGTTCTTTGTTTTGAAAATGTGAGGTCAAAACATAGGCATCCCTGATTGCTTGGTCTGAGACTCTGGGAGGGAGGCCTTTGAGGCTTTTGATTTGCAGGATGGTCATCAGGACATACTCCAGCCATCTGGACCTCCAATCCTTACTGTGCTTTGACTGTTTGCCTGTGGAAAGAGCAGCCCCAGTGTTATTCCCAGGACATTCCATTGCTTCTCAGCGTAAATAGACACCACATCTCTTTCTCACAGCACTCCAATTTTGCTCTCCCAGGAAAATGAGCAATGCAATCTGGCTGAAGCCAGGAGGGAAACTCTCCTGAGCTAGCAAGTGGCAGTGGGAGAAATGGTATTGTCTTTCAAGATGTTTACTCCTAAAGGGAGAGTTCCCAAGGAGTTGGAGAGATAGCTCTTGGGCTCCAGTCAAAGAAAAGAATAACACAGCTGCCCTCAGCAAGGGGGAATTTCAGCATAATGGATTGGTAATGGAAACAGTTTGAACCAATATAAATATAATAGCCACCCACAGAGAGATGGTTTACACACACCAGAGACTGCTGGTGAGGCATTGGACCAATATAATCCACTGAAAAGTATCTTATCAGGCCTTATTTTTAAAAAAACAACAACAAAAAAAACAAAACAAACAAAAAACAACACCTCAGTAGGAGGGGTATGGAAAGCCAGGGCAAGCAACCCCCAAAAATGGCTTGTGAAAGCCAAAGCTTCTGATTCAGAAGCTCTGTTTTGAGTGATGATAAGGAATGGCATCTGCCCCACTTTTGATTTCAAGTCACATCCTGTTTCTAAAATGGCTTAATAGCCCCAAGTATGTAAATTTTTTTACTTCAGTGGAAAAAAGGGGCTAACTAGAGACCTCAGCAAGAAAAGTAGGTGGAGACTGTTGAAGATGCAGCTGAGTTGGTAGAGAGCTGGCCTGGAATGTGCAAGGTTCTGGGTTCCACCCCACACTGCATAATCTGGGCACTGTGGTAACTACCTGACATCCCAGAACTTTGGAAGTGGCGGCAAGAAGATGAGAATGTCAAGATCATCCTTGAGTACATTGTGACCTTGATTTAGTATAGTGTATCTCAAAACAATTAAATGAAATAAAAAAAAGAAAAGAAAAGTAGGTCTTAAGTTCTAGATTCAGATCTTTGGGGATATTGAAAAACATAGCTCATGATGGTAATATGACCTGGGTCAAATTTCTTAGTTTTTCTGAGCCCAACTTGCTAGGTCTGTAAATGCAGGTACTAATAATTTCTTTTTATGAGTATTGAAGAATCTCTGAATCTTATCTAACAAACATCTGCGTAAGAACACTTTTAGGCCATGACCATAATAGATACACATTCAAGTGTAATGACTTTTACCAACATAGGTACCTACAGCTTTCTTAGGTCCCACCACAATGGCTTTATGTGTGTAACTTATAGAATTTATAAATTTAATTTTAACTTATTAAGCATTGTTTTAGAAAAATCATCTTGTTTATAATAAATGTCAAATTTGCAGAAATCAAGGAGACAGTCTATATCTTTTTTACATCTATTTCTGAGAGTGCACTAAATTACAAGCATAGGTATGTCTTTCTACAATTTCAGAATTGGTTTAGTAACAATAAATCCACAAGGTAGGACACTTCCCTAAGCAGTCCTGATTTTCTTGACATCCCTACTTAAAGGCCTTTTTTGTATTAATCTTGATTATTTATACTAATGCTCATAACACATATTAAAAATCACACAGTGAATATAAGCATGAAATGGCTACACAGCATTAAAGATGCTACTATAGTGTTAAGGAGTGTCCTGAGAGAAAGAGGTAGGATGCTAATAGGGTTGTGGAATCTCTGGACTGGTTGGATATCTAATCCTGCCAGATGTTAATGGAAGATGAAACTGTAATGTCAGGCTGCTGCTAGTTCATAGATGGAAATCCAGCTTCTGTCTAGTTGAGCTGTATACATGAGGTTGGGGATTATGGGGACCATACAGAAGAAGGGAAAGTACATATGGGCAGATAACTGAGAAGATGGATGAAGCAACAGCAGAGACCTAAAGCTGGCCTCACACCCAAAGGGTAAAGTGAGGGCATTCTATTCATTTAGCTATTATTCTTTGCTATTTCCACAAATCTTGAGTTTAGGATTATACAGAGTAACACTCAGTGACTATAAGGCTAGACTAAACAAATAAAAGCCTTCCCTTTAGGCAATCTGAAAGGGAGGTACACTTCTCTCATATCCAAGGCCCTAGTCTCTCTAGGAGAAAGGCAGGTTTATGGCTCTTTAATGAAACTACAAGAAGCAAAGGCTTCACCTTTAGCCTTGCCATTACTTCTAAGCAGTTTGAGGTCTTCATTACTGAAAAGCTAGTGCTAGTTTATTTTAATCCACAACGGGAGGCTACAGTGGATGGGAGCCTCTACAGTCTAACTCTTTAAATCCTCCTGCCTTTAGAATTCCTAATTTCCTATCTTACCTAACAGCCCTTGCAATGAAAGTCTGCAGGAAGTCACCTTTAAGGGACTTTTAGAGGAATACACAATGAACGTCTCAACAAGGAGACAGTTATTATTCCCATTTTGTATCTTTTATATGTCTCTGCACTTTTTGACTTTAAGCTGGTCTTCCTTAAGTTGTAATAAAGGATTATTTTTTCTCTTGCATGGAGGAGGCTTTGTTCTGCAATGCTACCTCCAATCTGATCCAGAATGTGAGGCACCTGCTGTCTATTATTTAAAGGAAAGTTAGTGGCCATTGATGGTGTCATTCATAGCTGACAGACAATCATGTCTCAAATGGTGCCAGGAGCAAATGGATAAAGGGAGATATCTGTGACAGTTTGAATCAGAATGACCTTCATAAACTCATAGGTTTGAATGCTTGGTTCCTGATTAGTAAACATTTTGGGAAGGATTAATAGGTGTGGCCTTGTTGGAAGAGATGTGTCACCGAGTGTTGGCTTTCAAGCTCCAAAAGCCCTTGCCTCTCTCTCTTCTTGCAACTTGTGAATGAGATTTAAAGTCTCAGCTACTGCTCAAACACCATGTCACTGCCATGCTCCCTGCCATGATGATCCTGGACTAAACATCAAAAACCATAAGCAAAGCCCCAACTAAATGTTTCCTTTTACAAGTTGCATGCATTATGGTATTTCATCATAGCAATAAAAGAGTAATTATGACACCATTCACCCCATTTCTTCCTAGCATTCCAATCAAGTCAGATACCCAGATATTATACAATTGAAATTCAAGGAAGAACATCCAAAACTTGCATACCCCAGCCTTGAGTGTAAAATTATATTTTGTGTTCAGACATTAGAAGAAGGTATTTTAGAGTTTTAATGTTAATGATGCTGAGCAGCATGAGTTTTATTATAAATACTAAAAATGAAACTGGATAATGGCAAGTATATCTAGAAAGCAGTGCTAGTTGTCTGTAGCAGGGCTTACAATGAAGATCATAGTACTGTTCACATGTTGGAAAAGATGTGACAATCACACAGATAAAAGCAGTTGGACATTATGGGTTTAGGCTATCCAAATTACATAAAAGGAAATTTTAGAGTACATGTTGCTATTTATCTGTGTTAATCAAACACCTTTGTGGAACTTAGTAAGTACTAAAGACCATATGTTCAGAATCTTTTCTGGAAGAATGAGTAGTTGTCTAAAGACACACGCTAACACATAGACACTTCCCATTTGTGTGGAACTCATAGGCAACCAGGAAGAGAAAATGTTAAATACTGTCATTACTGTTATGAATTGATTTTTCTATTAATGAGAATTCTCTTTCTTTCTTTCTTTCTTTCTCCCTTAAGTTTCACTTTTCTCTAAAATACATGAACCATAATTTACAGTGTTCTTACCTATCTCTTCTGGTTAGATTTGCTTTTCAGTTTATTTTGTCAGATATTAAAGTATCTATATGTGTTAGATTATTGGTTCTGTTTTCTTTTTTAAATTGTTTTTTATTATGAATAATGTCTCATTTTTTTTATCCATGTATCCCCTTGTTCAAACTCCCTTCTCCCTCCCACCCCTCCCAGTCATTCTCTCTTCTCCCCATCTCCTTATCTCCTCTCCAGCAAAGGCAGAAGGTCCCAAGGTCCCTCGGTGGCTTAGTTTAGCATCCACTCCAGGTAGATCTGCTTTCTGCAAGTGAACATCATTTTCCTTTCAGTGGAAATAACTCCTTGTCATTAGGAGACAGCAACGTAGTACCTCTGGAAGTGATGTACTTGATAATTCTAGAAATAAGAACACAGTGAAGGTGCATTAGGATTACTGTCAGACAAGGGAATATTTAATTTAAAACTGACAAAGCCTACTCTCTCCCCACCTCTCTCTCTCTCTCTCTCTCTCTCTCTCTCTCTCTCTCTCTCTCTATCTATCTGTGTGTGTGTGTGCACACACACGTATACCTGTACTTTTCAGGGTCATTGAGTGTTTCTTTATAAAACTTTATTAAGCAACTTGAGGCATCAGATGATAAATTCAGTGCTTCGCCAGGAATATAGAGTATCTAGTGAAATTTCTGGTTCCTAAGCCACAACTAGCCTCATCTGAAAGATATCCTATAACAAAATATACTTCAGTATACCAAACTAGCTTGATGATTCTTTTCTAATGATTAGTTGCATACATATAAGTCATTGTGTAAAGATAATGAGTTTCCGACAGTTAAAAACATCTTTCCAAATTTGGATACAAGAAAAATAATTAATTGTGTTTATATGGCTTGTTTGGTTAAAGTGTTCAGAAACATAAGTGGATCATGAAATATTATTATCAGGGTCTAGAACATAAGAGATCCAAGATTCGGGAGCTTCTAAACAATTTTAGCGTTTTAGAAAAGTCACCAACTAAAATTACAGCCCAGTTTTAGGATAGAAAAAATTCCTCATAAGCAAGTATACCAATTCTTATCATCATCACTCAATAATTTGTGGATGAACCCAGGGCCTTTTACACAATTGACAGGGACTATAGCACTGATTTCCATGAGGAAGCCCATTCAATGATCAGCTAGAGTCATGGTGTCAAACACTGGCAGATATGAAAAGTTACTCTTCTTTCTTAGCTTATACAGACACATCTAGTGTCATCTTAAAGCAGATTTTTTTTTTACTATGCTCATTAAATTCCATGTTTTTTATCCATTAAATGAGATCTTTTTTTAGGTTAATAATCTCACCACAATATTAGGCATCTGCCAATACACTATTAAAATATAGGTTTGGACACCATGCAAAATCTTACCCATAATCCTGATTTAGAATGTGAAGACAAGTATAATTTTAATGCTACAACTGGAATAAATTAGGCTACAAAAATGAAAAAAAGTTAAAAGTAGTTCAGGTGTGACAGAATGCACTATTTACCATAACCTGGAGGATTGACAAATGATTGACAGCATCACTCAGCAATGGCATTATTTCCCTAATGTGTTGATATGAGCCGAAGGGGGTAATTTTGAATTAAAAAAAAGCATTCTGTGGATTTCTAATATCTGCATGATAGAACTAATAAGTAATCTTGTCACTGTGATGTTCACAGAAATGTCCATATTTCTAAGAGAGAGTAATCATCCACTCCTAAGGTGAGTGATAAATTATTTGATAGTTATATTTTGTGTTGCACACTTTCTAATGTCCTTTAATTTGAAAAATATTTTTAATTGTAAAATAGTAGTGAACATAAAAATATAAGATATCAGAAGTCATTAGAAGAAACAATATAATTGAGTAAATAACATCAAGCCATTGGTGTGAGTGAATTATTGCAGCTGGACACCCATAATGATTCTAAGTTTCCCAGCAGGGAAGGCAAGAACATAGAGCCCTTGGTTTACACATTTTCCTTTTTCTTGTCTGACAAAGAAAATAAACACATTCATCTGTAGAGACAAACTTTTCCAGGAACCAAACTTTAAAAGAAATTTATCATGTGGTTCCTTGTATAAGAGGTGCTGAATAATAGACAATGTCACAAGAAATAAAAACACAGCTCAAATGGACAGTTCTGGTATTGATTCACTTTACTGGCTAAGAACATAACATTAAATTGTACTCCCTAAAACCCTTCTGCGGGGGATAAGATGAAATGGCCAAGGTATTCCACTTTCTGATTATTAAACTTGATAGTGGATATGGAGCCTGGCCACTAGGAGAGGGGTAGTTACCATGCCCATTATACTAGGTCCATCATCATATGTCTTCTCAGAGCTTTGGGCTGTGCTGGGTGACAGTTAACTCAACTCATGACAGAACTGTTGAGGGCTCCTGCACTGCAGAGAATCAAAGTTGTTTGCTAACTTCAGAACTCATGGCTAGAAGGGAAAAATAGTGACTGTACTGAGAAAGTTTAAGAGAGAAACTTCTATTTGTGCTCAGATAAAAGATTAACTGATTCATCTTCAGGGGAGGGTACAGGGTTACCTCAAAGTGGCGCCAATCTTTTTCACAGAGAGGAGTGTTTTATCTAGGAGAACTTTTTGCAGAGCATTTGGTGGAACCTCTGTGAAGAGGCGAAAGGACTTCAGGATGAAGCTTGTGTGTGGCAAGTGGGTCAAAGAGAAAGACTGTCTGGCCCAAGATGTTCTACTTAATTATTCACCTAAGTGACAGAAGATGTGAAAGAAATTTTAGGTTTCATGCAATGTTTTCCTGACAAAGGTGCAGTATGTTTAGAGTCTAATGAGCTCATTCTGATGCTGTCTCTCCTTGGCTTCCTATCTGTTTGCTTCAGTTTTTCCTTTAATGAAATGTGCAGATAAAATTACTTTGAACTTGAAGGAGCATACATAGTGGCTACCCTCAAGTATTAGTAATATCCCTCAAGTATTAGTTCCTACATCCTACATCTCATTTGGGAAATACAAGTTAACTAACTGTATGTATCAGGATGGTAGGCTGGGAAATAAACAGTTTGCATTCATCTCAAACATCTCACTGTCTCACACTGCCCTTCTGTGTTCTGGGGAGATGGACAGTATCTACATCTTGATGATGTTATTTTCTATCTTAGCACATGCAATAAAAAAAGCTGTCTCTTATGAAAGTGTGGAACCTAGATCATCATCTCACCACCATTTACACCCTTCTCAGATACCTTGAACCCGTGTCAGACCTACTGATTTATCATCTCTGGGAACCAGAAATCAAATCTTTGACAAGGCATCATATGTAAGTTATGTGTCCACTAGATTTTGAAGACATCTATTCTTAGTTATAAATTATCTCAGTCCAATTCCAAGCAGTTAATTCTATGCCATAGAACAGTACCTCAATTAATACCCACTATCCTGACATTGCCTTAACATACATGAGATAATGTGCACTGAGAATTTTTGTCAGAAGATAAGTTTATATCTGCGTATGTCATCATTAACTTAATACAAAATGCAATCTCCTGTGTGATTTAATTTTCTGAATGATTGCATTGCACAACACTCATTCCACTTGCTCTTTTGAAAGTGTGGAGCTGATGTTATATTCCCAAGTGATGACATCTGAGTGCCTGTTACTACCAAGAGACAATGCCACACTATTTATGATGTAGGACCACAGTGTATCACTGTGTCCACCTCTCCTTCTGCAGTGTACTTGCCCTTAGGACTTAGTCACAATGTTGTGAGAATGCCATGGAGCCACTTGGGAAGATTGTCTCTAGATGCCCCTTTCAAAGTGCTGGAGCTGGTAACTGACCAGCCAAGTAAATGGTAAGTCTCTTTTTATTTCTTGCTGCAGACCTCCAGATACCTCAGTGACTGTTGTGAAGCAAACAATTATAAGAGAAATAATCAAATTTCTATTTTGTGGGCAAAATATTTTGTTGTCATTACCTTAAGCAGCTTCTATGGCTTCAGATATCATGAGATAGGAATAGAGAATATTTCAATTATAGTTGATTGTATATATTGAGTTCCTGTCAGCAATGCTGGTTTCTTCTTGTTCATATCTGATATAGTTGTATCTGTACTCTATTCATTGAATCAATATATAAAACACACATTCGTAGATCTAGATTTTATCATGCATGATCCAACTTTTCTTTCCTATTTTAATGAATTTGTCAACTGACAAGTTGTATGGTACTTCATAGCCATAGCCAATGCATAATTAATTGACTACTCAACTCAGAAAGAACATTGTTAAGCTCGATATTAAAAATAAAAAGGGACCATTACCAGTCAATGATTAGGAGTGGGTTTTAAAGAGGCAGGAATGAAAACAGCAGTGTCTGAGCATATGAGAGAAAAGAGCAAGATATGTAGAACAATTTGTCCAGGTTCAGTGAAAAGCAGTTTTATTCTTTGAAGTTTTCTTTATAAAATAGAGTGCTATTCAAAAGCCCAAGGAAACCATAATTGAGCCTGCAAGCCTCTTCCTTTCAGGATTTTCTGATCCCAGTGGGGAGGCAGGTAGACAGATACATGCACATCCAAAGGTATTTTATTCATTGAGGTTATGCTGTATGTATACATAGAACACAAAGAAGGCTCATGCCCACAGGGAAGATGAGCATATCTATGGAACTTAGACTTACCAACAATGCCATGGAGTAAAAAATATTATTCCATTTTCTAAAAAGCAAACCCAAAGAGCAAGATGGATTTGAGTAGCACTCTTCTAACTGGAACCTTGGATATTTGACTATCAAGAGTTTGTCTTTTTCTTTTGGCATTGAACTCTCTCTCTCTCTCTCTCTCTCTCTCTCTCTCTCTCTCTCTCTCTCTGCCAGGGTTTTCTATAATTATTTCCCATCATTCATCACTCATTCCCTACATAACCCCCAACAGAATTGAATGTTAACATTTAAGAGTAATTAGAATGTAAGAGCTTCAATATTTCCTTAGTTTCTGAGTTACCTAATCTGTTCCCCCTTGGTGAGCGACATTAAGGAAGGGTTTGATGGACTACAAATCCCTTCCATGTGCATCTGATTTTTAGGCAGTCCTATAAAGTGTTTATGAAGGATGGTTGTACAGTGAAAGCCTTATTCATGGGACTTACAAGAATTGCTTGTTTGCAGAAAAACCTGTTTTAACAGCAGCACTATGTATTGTTTCTTATCATCTAAGGGAAGTATGAGACTTTATTCACATTTAATTTGAAAACATATTGAAATAATTTTATTTTCATTCATGAATTAACTGGGATCTATGCAGTTCTTAGTAGGTTGAAGAATGTTTTTAAGATTTACCTTAGTAGGCTGCAGAATGTTTTCAGGATTTATCTTACAATAAGCCTGAGAGTCACTGGCTAGAGATGATCTGACTCTAGAGAAGAGATGCTATTGGCCTTGGAACTTTGAAGTAGTGAATACAAGAGTCACAAATGATACATGAATACAGTTAGGTTGTTAAACACTGTTCTACTTTTTGTTGCATGTTGTTTGTTTATTTATTTTGTTATTTTTGATGTTGCGGCTCTACACTGGAAGATTCAGATGTGAGCTGTAATCCTACAGTGATTTAGACATTGATGCTGCTTAACACATTTTCTGGGTATTTTCTTCTTTCAAGAATAGTAATTGCAGATCACATGACTGTTAATTTCAAAATGGATTTAGATAAAAGGAACATAAAGAAAGACACTCTGCTTTCTTGCAAAGATATGAATTTAGCTATTATTCAAATATTATGTTTTACCACTTAAGGAAATATTAAATTCTTAAGCAGCTATTTTCATTAACTTTGTAATATATAAGAAAATTAAGGTCTTATCTGAAATTAAAAGTAATATGGATGAAAATTAATCATGTTTGCTAAAAAAGAAAAAGTTTATGGCAACTTCAATTTTGCTACATTTAAGCATTTTAGAAATTTCAGGCCTTTTTTATTTATATAGGAAGTAACAAGGTATATGAGTACACTTAATGCTAAAGAAATTAAGTCCACATAATGAGGAAAAAATAGTGATTTTTAATGCTAAACACAGCTCTCACATTAACGGGATTATAGAGAGTTTTTTTGTTTTGTTTTGTTTTGTTTTGTATTGTTTTCTTGAGACAAACATGAATGACCATGGCTTACTAATATAGATTTAAGTCCCTCTAAATAGCAAGTTCAAACATGAAGTGGATCCATAAACTTTTCATAGCTAGTAAAAAACTGAAAGTTATACCAAGTCATTTTCAAAATATAATTTTAAGAACATGAGTTATATAAGGTGCAACAATTTAGAATATTTGCTCTATGTCTCATATGCTATCTCATGGCTTTCCTAACATTTGTGTTGGTGGAAGTAGTGACTTGGTAAATCTGTCCATACCAAACAAATCTCTTGTTAGTCCAGGGATATTGATTGAAACAGACAAAGAAGTATTCAACCATTGCGCAGATGCCCAGAATATATTAGATTCTTAGACTTGCAGCATTTCAAATTTTCATAATAATGCATTTCTAATCAGTCAATTTGCTTTCTAGATTCTAACATAGGTGTAGCTCTTTCCTTAAAAATTTCATCTCATGTTACATTTTTTTCTTTGACATGGCTTAATTGTGTTTTAACATACTTTACAGGCACACTTATTTTCCATTATTTCTGATCTCTAGAGTTAGTCATTATATATACCTAGAGATTTCAATATGTTGATTAAAGAAGATGTAGAGAACCCAGAAAAGCAAATAGAACATACATGCTCATAAAGATTATATTATACAACTAGCATTCAAGTATATTTCATATTTATACAGTTTTAAAGACTATATGCATTAATTTTTATACTCTATCAATGTATTTGTACAAAAATATAAATATAGGAAAATATAGAGAGCCAGGGAGTAAAGGTACTGGCCCCAATAGTGCAATTTGCTCCTGTAACTTAAGCTTGAGCCTTGAAAAACTTTAAAGGTGAAAAGGAAGAACTAACTCCACAAAGCTGTTCTCTGATTTTCACATGTGTGTAATGGTATGTGCACATATACGTACTGGAACAGACATACACACGTGCACGCGCACACACACACACACACACACACACACACACAACACACACGAGAGAGACAGAGAGAGAGAGAGAGAGAGAGAGAGAGAGAGAGAGAGAGAGAGAGAGACTAAAAAGAAATGCAATTTTAAAAGAGATAGCATATGAGGCAAATCATGTGATTAATAATGTTTTAATTCATTGCACTTGACACTAGAAATTTTTATTTTAAGTGATGATTTAAATTAAAAATCCACTGGCCTAGTTAAGTTAAAAAATCTATATTTTAGTTGTGCTATAATCTTAATATAGATGATTGATTCTTAACTTTTCATTCATAGAGTACAGAAGGAGTGAAATTACATATTTCATGTCTGAAAAGCAATGAAGGTTAGTTGTAGTGTGATTATGTTGGTACATTGTAAATATTTGTCCCTCCTACTAGTTTAATAAAAAGCTGATTGGTCAGGGGCAGGCAGGAAGTATGAGTGGGGCTACCAGACTAAGAAAACTATGGGAACATCTCAGAACAGAGCAGAAATGCCACAGAGATGCCAGGAGATGTGAAATACTGCTGTGCGAAAAGGTACTGAGCCACATGGCTAAACAAGATAAGAATCATAGGTGAAGAATTAAAGACATATAACTTGTCCTGGGCCCTAGGCCAATTAGTGTAAAAGTAATATAAGTGTCTGTGTGATTCTGTGGGTCTGGGCCATAGGGCTAGAACAGTTTTAAAGGCAGTTAGTGCATGTCTTACTATGCAATTCATTAGTATACAAAACTTTTTGGAAATTTGTGAAAATAAGTGAAATTTCTCAGTATCATTATCTATTGGCTATTACAGTTTTGTTAATCGTTAGTAATAACTACCAGAATCTTTAAGTGAAAAACTTGGAGGTTTATAGATTATTAGACAGATATTAGTGTTTTGTAACACTTGTTGTTTCTTCTTGAATGTTTTCCTATTAGAGGTTGGCAACTTTGATTCAATATTTAGTATTATCAGTAAATCAACAAGGCTCCTAGGTTGTTATATTAATATTTAGCACTCCAGGTTAATAGTAATGGATGTGTCTATTCATTCCAACATAAAAAATATGAGATTTTTTGCATGTGGGTACCTCAACTTGAGTGAATATTGTTGAAATTATATGAATTAATCTATAGGCATTAAACTCTAAAATGTTGCTGATTTCCACTCATTCCTAGACATTCTCAGTCATTATCATATAGCTCTATATTTCCACTTCACACGTTTTTTTTTTTAATTCAAGTATGCTTCTGCAGGCAGGTCCTGAGCATGCACCCTCAATGGATTCTTTGGGACTTAACACTGTACTCAATGTATGCAAACACTTATTGACCAATTGCCAAATGAACAGATATATTCCAGCTATCAGGATCTATCAGGCTCACAGTTCCCTACAAAACTGTTCTTATTGTGAAGAGTAAATCTTCACATGTCTGAGAGTCTGCTCCATGAGATTATGATAGCAATGTAGATTAAGTTGTTGGCAAAGAACAAGTCCTGGAATTGTCTGGACTAGAGAACACATAAATTTGTTTTTGAAACAGTTAAGAAAACAAACACAAATAGGGAACTTTTGAATTTTTAAAAAATCTATGATGTGTGTGTGGATGTGTGAGTGGTATATATGTGCATGTATGTCCATGCATGCTTGTGGAAGTCAGAGGATAACTCTTGGTGTTGCTCCTTACATTCCATCTGGTTTGAGACTGAGTCTTGTTTGTTACTATGGATACCAGGATAACTGTATCCTGAGCTTCCTAGGGTTTATCTGCCTTCCTTCCCATCACATATTAGGCATGCTTGGATTACAAACACCTGCTATGGCATCAGGCAGTAGTACATGGGCATCCAAACAAAGATCTTCATGTTTGTGTTGCAAATAAATTGTCACCTGAGAAATCTCTCCAGGTAACAGAGCTACTTACATTTATACTCCAACTAGAATTTTGTCATTTGCTGTCCCAAAGAAGATGAGTATCACTAATAAAGCATTTTAATATTCTACAGCCAAATGCTATTATAAAATTAAATATCTATGTTAATGATTGCTATGTACCTTCTTCATTACTTGTACTTTCTAAGACTTAGGTATGGTGGTAAAAGTAAGACTCATAGACCAATTTAAAGCCTGAGATTTCTTTCTCATTTAATTCAATGTGAAAATATCTGATTCTACTGTAAATAAGAATCTTATTGCATAACTTTTTCCCCTTCAAAATCAATGTTTATCATAGTAGAATATGTTATACAAATATTCTATATGCCAATAATAATAAAATATATAAATAAAACAAACCAGGTAAAATGAGGTATGATGACAATATGTAATTTGTGGTTTTTATTTAACTTATCACCCATTTTATAAGACTTGCATAGATCATAAATTTAACTGCATTTCTATAAATTTTCAGAAATACTGATTAAAAATTTTGAACCCTGGACAACTTCCATGTCTATAAAATATACTTTTTACCTTGTTTATCTTGAAGGGATGATTCTATGCTATCTATCAACGTACCTTCTTGTATGTATTAAAGTTGAAAACATTTTGGGGGTCTAGGCTGACCTGATATAAAAGGCCATTTTGATTCTCAGCTAACACTCATTTAGTGGCAATCTGAGACACTAAAAAGTAGGAGAGTGCTAATAGACACCTTGTAGTGGCTCAATGTAGGGTGTCTGTCAAGCTGTATCATAAGCTCTCATGACCTTCACTGGTCTGGTGGCTTCCTCGAAAATGGAAAGCAGCTACACTGGACTCAGATGCAATCCTGATGCAGGAGACTTGCTCTTTGGCTAATCAGGGTTTTACAAGCTGGGCAACTTCACATTTGCCTTACATAGTCTTATCTTTAAGGCCATTAGCATTTTAAGTATACTGAGTGACAATGATTTTTCTCTAGCACATCTGAAAAAAAGTCAAAAACTAAGTAAAAACCCCAGTTTATTGTTTCAACTTTCTAATTTCAATATGTTCATACATGAATATTATTTAAAATGTAATGTCTGAATAAAACAGGCAGACTCATTCAAATGACCTCAGCCTTGGATTTTGAACTCTGGTTCTTACCCTGCCATTTTTTAGCAAGTTATTCAAAACTTTGTCTTATCAGTTCTCTACTTAAAAAAAATTTTATCATAATTCTTATTTCATACTATGCTGATCTACCAACCATTTACAAAAAGTATAGTCAATGAGAAGGACTCTTCCATGTCTGTGGTACATGACAGTAAGCAAAACAAATTGGTGGTTACATGCAGTTGAGGTCGCAGTACTTACCCACCCAACTAGCATGATCCTATACTAGTTGCTAGATGTGAGTGTGGTCTCCTTTGTAAGGCTGCCCCTTCTGTTGTTGGATATTCTCTTCAAGGCAAAAGATTTTAATTAGTTTTTTTTACCTGATCTTTAATATTAACTATTAAATGAAATGGATAGATAAATTTTGTGACTTAATCCAATGGCAGCTTAATGTGACAAGTTATCATTTTCAAATTTATGTTTTCGGCAATTGTTTCACATACAAATGATATCTCTATGATGGATATACTACAAGAATACTAGAATATCTTTGAGAATAATGGGGTCTTTCTTGAGAAGCTAAAGTCCTGGAAACTCAATGGCTGTCTAGAGAATTTTACTGATGGCTATGATTTTGATTGTGAATAATTCTAAGTAACAGATGAGAGAAACAGCAGATAAATAGCAAAGCATCATGGAATTGATATTTATATAACTCAGCATAGATAAAGTGAGAAAAAATTTACAAGGCTACCATAAGGGCCAATGGCTGAAAGAAATTTCAAGCAGAGGATCTTCTTTATGAATTTTTCATTAGCAGATTTTATTACAGGAAACAATATCATGGGATAAACAACGATATTTCTGTTAGAAGTAGATTTTTATGTCGCTGATTTCCAGGTAACATTGCCTTTACTTTTGGGCATGTTTTGCTATTTTTTTTCCTTGCTGTCATTAACAAGAGTCCAACCAATTTCAAGAGAATTTTGGAAGACATGTTGAGATGGACTGGGTCTAAACTGGGAGGACAAAATCCTATTTCAAGAGTCAGTTTCTTAGTGAGCTCAAATAACACATGACAATTCACCAATATGTAATGTATATGCAAAAAGCATTTGATCCTTTGTAAAATTGAAGAAAATAGAAAAAGATTACTTACTGATGATCAGAAGAGAAATATATATATATTTATATATATATATATATAGAGAGAGAGAGGGGGGGGAGGAGGATAGAACAAGAGAGAGAGAGAAATCATTGTAATTGGACATCAGATTGCTATTGAGTCTAGGGATAGCAGAATCAACCAAAGTACCCAACCTTCTTGTCATCTGTATAGAGTTAGGAGGAGTTTTATCATCTGTTGGGTTGTGTGTTGGGAACAGAAACTAATGAGGAACAGATAACTTTTGTTTTTATGGTAGAATCAAATGATTGATTTTGAAGAGTCATTCTCTGCTATCTCTAAACTTTATAAGGTCATGTACAAGAAAGATCAAATTGACAAGTATCTGCCATCACTGGGATCTAACTTAAGATATTTCATGGCTAGAGTTGGGTGACCAACTCCTTGAAAACTTATATTTCAAACCAATTAATATATTTCTGTAAATGAAGGAAGACACCTTGAAAAATAAAACCCATGTACCTTTCTTCTTACAAATAAATACAATGGTTGATATTTGTCACTAAAAGCAAGGCTTATTTGTTTATTTTTGGTTTTAAAATTGGCTAGTCTAGTGGTACACCAGGCTTGTGTGAAACAATAGGTGTGGTCTTCTTTAAGGTCTGAATCAAACTCCTATAGTTAGGGGTTGCCACATTACCTGCCTCTGAGCCCAAAGGCATATATATTGAAATATCTTCCATGTCTCCCTTGTCCCCAACTTCTACCCTCACAGAATACCTCCTGAAGATTCCATTATTTCCCTTCCTCTCCTTGTGAACCACCATGAAGAAATAAGAGACCTATTAGACTAAGCATTTTTAGTAATGATGAAAAGAGTTCCCTGTATTCTCTCCTCCATCATTATCTATGGAGGAAGGAGTCTATCAAACCACTCTATTCTAATTCATGTGATGCATACCTTATGAGCCTGATGAGTTTCCTGCATTTTATCTGCTTAAGTTTAATCTGCTTATGTTTAATCAATCATATCCCCCTAAATAATTTGGAGCATGTACTGACCCTCACTTGTCATGAGATTCAGCTAGTTTCTAAAGATTATATAAGTCATGTGGGGGCATGTCTTGGCTGCATTATGGGCTGAGCCTTTAATACTCTCTAAAAAGTTCCCTCTATCTCCTTTTTCATAAATTCATAATCGGTTAGTCTATAGTATGTTTATTAGTCCTGGTAAGAAACAATCATGATAGCATTTGGGATGAATT
The DNA here is from genome assembly GCA_004025045.1 of Sigmodon hispidus. Lineage (NCBI taxonomy): Eukaryota > Metazoa > Chordata > Mammalia > Rodentia > Cricetidae > Sigmodon > Sigmodon hispidus. The sequence goes on from PVIH01014709.1 coordinate 52,199, forward strand.
CACAGGCTGCCTGGATTAAAAGAGCCATCTTGTAATTTATTATGTCTAGCTTGGATTTTTTTTTCCTTTATTTTGTATTTATTAAAAAAAAAACACAGTAAAAGGAATTTAAAATGTGGAAGAGTTAACAATAACTATATAGAGGATAAGAATGATAAGCATGGCTTATCAAGGGTAGACATACAAATAAGATTGCTACACCTATATTAACTTAACCCCAACCACTTTGAACTTGATAGAAGAGAAAGTGGGAAATACACTTCTACAAATTGGCACAGGCCGCCACTTCCTAAATATAACACCAGTGGCACAGGCACTAAGACCAACAATCAATAAGTGGGATCTCCTGAAGCTGGGAAGCTTCTGCAAAGCCAAGGACACTGTCAATAGGACAAAACGCCAGCCTA
>PVIH01014710.1:0-52603 GCA_004025045.1 Sigmodon hispidus
TGCTACACCTTCTAAGAAAGGGTTCTGGGTTTGAAGGTGGCCTTTTTGGTGTGGAAGTCGAGGCTATAGAGGAAGTTTAAGAAACCAAGCAAACTTAAATAAAAAAAAACAAAAAAAAAAAAAAAAAAAAAAAAAAAAAAAAAAAAAAAAAAAAAAAAAAAAAAAAAAAAAAAAAAAAAAAAAAAAAAAAAAAAAAAAAAAAAAAAAAAACCACAATTGCCTCCACAAAGGAAGCAATTCCACAAGGATGTCTCAAGAATGTGTTGTTTTTTTTAACTAGTGTCTAACAGTTAATGAATTTTTCATTAAGATTCTGAATTGGGGGACTGGAGAGATGGCTAAGCAGCTACAAACACTTGCTGCTCTTGCAAAGGACCCAGGTTTGGTTCCCAGCACTCACATGGTGGTTCAAACCAGTTCTAGGAGATCCAATGCCCTCTTCTAACCTCCAATGGCACCAGATGCATATGTAGTGAACACACACACATATGCACGCAAAACACTCATACACATAAAAAAAATCAATAAATCTCAAATAAACAAAAAAATATTAATTTCTTAGGCTGAAGATGTGGTCAAGTGATGCTTAGCAAATACAAAGCCTCAGGATTTGTCCTCAGAATGGAGCGAAGGGGGTGGTAGATTCCTGGATACTCTTTGTTTTCATTGTTGTAGTAGCTAGTTGGAGTTTGTGGATTTTCGTTTTGTTTTTATTTTTTGGTGTGTTGTTTTGAGACAGGGTCTCGTGCAGCCCAGGATGCTCTCAAACTCACTGTTTATCCCATGAATGCTTTCCAACTCTAGGCCAGGATGCAGTCCACCAGAGGGCCAGAAGAGAAATGACCACTGGATCCTGCCACAGAGCGAGGAGCAGTGGAGACGGGGAGGACCAGGCTGAGCCACCCTTGGGACACAGAGGAGGAAGGACAAACAGAAGCCACAGAAGTTTGTACAATTCTCACATGGACGTGGGGGAGGGTGTGATGAATACAGCATCTACCCTGAGACTGAGAATAGGCCTCCACACGTTCCCTGGAGTCTGTGGCTTGTGTCTAGATTTGCCCTGAGCTCTCATCATGCTGAGTTTCTGCTTTGTTTTGCATGTTGTTCTCCTAAAAGGTTCTCTCTGAAGTGCCCCTGAACCTCCAGGGATCCCCTCTTATTAGCCTTCTTACATGCCACAGCTCCATCCCCCAGAGTCCAAGGCAAGTGGCTATGCACTGCTGAAGGTCAGCTATGCCCATGCCTCAGGCAACATCATTAGGTATTTCACCCATCCCACCACTGAATCTTCTGTAGGCCTCCCCCAAACACCTCAGCCCAGGTGGGCTAATTCCCATTTAGCAGCAGAAAGCAAAGTGGTGCCGTTTGCTTGCATTTACCTAGGGGACAGGAAGTGGAGCTAACTTCTTACCAAGGCATGCTTTTCCCACCTCTCATAGAATCATAGAATGACACTCTCTAGGCAGAGGTGACCCAAATCAAAATGCTTCTACATACTCCTCCCAACTTTTACTCCAAGTAAAAGGGAACAGTTACCCAGTGACTGTAAGCATGAATCTGGGTTTCTAGGATGTCATCACCACCAAAAGCATTTAGTAAGCACCTGCTACTGTTTACTAAGGTCTATGGGAAGCATCACAGATCCTAAGACCCGGGTACATTCATTGTCCTGGAGGCACTCAGTGAGTGAGGGGGTGGGGTGGGGGCTGAGGAGGAACCAAGCTTCTGAGGCAGTGCTTGCAGAGATTCACATCATTATATCCACCAAGAGACACTGCATAAGAGACCCATGAAAGAAGAGAGATAAAAACAAGAAGGTGGGTGGGTGGGTGGGTGGACACCTAAATAAACGCTGTACTGATGAAGGCAGAGACCAGGGCAGATACTGAAGATGGCTGGATAATGGCCACCCAGGCAAAAGAATGAACCTGCCAATGTCCGCTTGGATGTATTGGAGAACCTAGGTGTTTCAGGTATAACAGCTATCCAGGGGATTCCTGCCCCTAGCTGCAGAACGACCGCTAAGATATTCCATTTACCCACTCCCCCAGTCAATCACACAGGAATGGGCTCAGGGACAGGGAAGGGGCTCCATCTCTCCTCACTCTCTTCTCTTCTTACCTGTCCAAATTAACAAATCCCATCAACCCACTTGCCCTTCAATCTAAATAACTCTGTCTTTGGCTAAATAGAGAAGAGGAGATGGAGGATTTGAAGAGACACTTATTTATCTCTTTACCAGACAGTCTAATGAATAATTTCATGTTTGCAAAAGCTCATTTTGAAATTTGAAGACAAGAGATATATTGCCAAGGCGGCTCTAATACTGCGACATTAATTTTGCACTGAAAGATTTACTCAAAAATTAGATTTTACAATTTTAATGCCTCCATTCTTTTCTTTAAATAAGCTGTGAAATACAGTTAATTAGACTTAAACCCTGGAAGCTTAGACGTTTGAGCTTTGGTGTAAGCTACAAAAGAAAGCAAGCTTTTTCACTTGCAAATTAAATCTAAATTCATTACACGCCTAAACCTACACTACTTGCAAAAATCCTACTGGGCTAGGAAAGGGTCTTCTCTGGGCTCCAGATGTCTCCCTACAGAATTCTGACTTTGGACAAAATGAAGGCAGAGACAGACGAGGAACAAAAAACACGGGAAGCATTATGGCAATATTAGTATATTCTATGGGCAGCAGCCATGAGCCTAGCTCCTTGGGTGAGCAAAGGCTCCATGCTCAAAAGACCATACGGAAGCCCTATTCATTGCACATGATCTTCAGGTTTAGAGAGGAAAACAACCAAACAGAATTTGTTTAACTCGGTTTCAACAGCATCTGCCAAACAACATATTTGATCCAGAAGTCCTTTAGCTGTTAAAAAAAAGCCAACATTTGGGTCAACCCACTACACTGTGTAAGAGTAAGCTCTGGACTCTGATAACTCTGCGAAGTGGCTTTCTCTTCCTTAGACACAGTCTGGGAATCCCAGCTCAAACACTCTTCCCTTCCATGCTGTCTGTTAGCTGTGAGGTGAGAGACACACATATAAAATTGAGTTCCTAGCAGGTTGTGGGATTGAGGGACCAAGGTGGGTACCGTACAGGTGTTCAGCTATGTGATCTGTTCTGCTAGGGACTTCTCAACATGTTAACCAAAGAAATGATCCAGAGGCATAAGGAAGTACAGCACCCTTTCAGAGCTACAGCCCACCTAATGCAGCATCCTTCCACAAAACCTATGACAGGGTTTGTGTTCTAATGCCCCAAACTCTGAACTTGCTAGATGCTTTTCACATCTCTGGGAAACTCAGATCCCATGTAAACATAAGGCCATCTCCTTGTAGGACACTACCCTGTCCTGGACCAGAGAATATCTTGTCCCAGAATGTTCATGAGCTTCAGACTGGCTGGACAAAAACATTCCATCCCTAGTAACTCCCACAACTGCTATATTCTGCTTACATTGTTACATTAAGGCATTCTCTTTTTTTTAGCACCCAGCCTATGTCAGACCTCACGGCCAGAGCTCTCTCCTTCCTCTGCGGAGTCCTATACTTTCTGAAGATCACAGACACTGGTACAATTCTAATGTAACCAATAGGGTTTCCTCCTAGAATTGCCCAATATTAGAAACTTCTGGCCAGGTGCAGTGATTCACAGGTCAGATGTGTCAACTCACACTTCTAGCCTCAAAACTTGAGAAGCTGAGACAGGAAGACGTCTGTGTGTTCAAAATCAGGGCTGGCCACAGGCTAACATCCTGACTCAAGAGGGAGAGAAGGAAAAGGAGGAAGAAAAGAAAGAAAAGGAGAAGAGAAGCAGCCGCAGGATGAACAGCAGCTACTTCTCCATCACTCTGAACTTTGTCCATCAGCCTTGTGTATGTAACAACCTAGCAAAGATACCCTGATGTGATTGTCCTTATTGACCATGTCTAACCAGCCTTAACACACTTGACTTGGGATCTGCAAAGTATCAGCTCATATGCCTTTATGTTCTAGCCTTTACTTTACAGGATTCCCTTTGTGCCCTCTGCCTATTATAATTAAGTAATTCATCTCTGAAGGGTAATAACAAAGGAGATTACAATAATAATAATAATTCTACCTTATTTATAGTTCACAGAGCACTGGCATAAACTTTAATTTGACCCTTGCCAGGCCCTAAGTCTTACATGAGAGTTACTGTTTGCTTTTAACAAAGAAAATAACAGACTCAGAAATGTGAAGTGACTTGCCCAGCACTGGAGGCAAAGGGCTGATAATTGATCGTCCTCATATAATACTACACTTTTAAATTAGAAGCCCCAACCTCCACATATCCACATTTTCCTGTGCCGTCCATAGCCCTTTGTGACTACATACATTCTCCACACGACAAGCAAATGAAACAGCAGACTGTTTTGCATGTGGTGGATTGAGAACACTATGAGTTCTAGACTATCAGGGTGTGGCACTGATCCCACTATTCAGCAGCTGTGGAGGTAGTTTACGTACAGAGTTAAGGGTCAATCAACCTGAACTCATCGAGCGACTGGAAGGTTCAAATGAGATGGAAATGCATGGCATGCTGGACACCCACAGCTGTCAAAGAAATGGGGGCCAGGGGCACCTAAAAATATCTTTCTGGGAGGGGTAAGGGTTTAAATTGGGCTCATGAAGCAGTTGTAGGCATGGATATGTGCAAGACAGAATGAGGATACTGGAGAAGGGTCCAGGTAGAAAATCACACTGCATCCGAGTGGAGGGATTTAAAATCATGCTGCAAGTGACAGGAGTGAAGGAAACCAGGTGCACAGACACCAAGTAGATCAGGACTTTGGAGTGTAGACTCTTTTCTGAGCTCAAGTGAATCATGGAGGGATGCTTTGTTGTTGGCAGTGGTGTTGGTGGTGGTTTTGTTCCTGTTTTCCCTTGGAGAAAGGATAAAGAGTAGAGACACCCTTGGAGACAGTGACAGTGGCCTGGAAACAAAGAACTAATTTTTTTTCTTTTATCTAGCTCTAGCAAGAAGACTCTTCCCTTATTCGGGTACCCTCTCCCTCTCTCTCTCATGCTATGTGTACCAGCGACAACCAGGGAGCCTCTGTGATAGACCCAATTCTAAGGTTCACATTCCAGTACCACCGTTCCAGTCTCTGCGTTAGGTAATCCTCAAGCACTGCTTTCCTGAGGGGTGAATCTCTGTCTCGGAGTTCTGCTTACCCCATAATGTAGCTCATCATGTTGAAGATAGCAACTGGACAGTGGTGCAGCCAGCAGGAAGCTTGCAGACCTGTACAGCAGACAAACCAGGCCCCCAAACCACAATAATTCAAGGTCAAATGTGATTCACAAGCTTTTTAGAATTCTATGGCTAAAAGCTACAGTTGTCCCAATAAAAAGGGAGTGGAGAAGCCTTCACAGCTTTCCATTTCTTTAGCCAATACTACTATTCCTATCATGCCATCTATCTGAAGGGTCAGCTCATGGGGATACAGTCAACGTGGCTCCCTGACCCGCCTATAGAACCTCTGCCTTCATCTCTCTGCATGCTCCAGATACTTATATTGGCTCTTCTTGGGTGATGTCATGACCCTCATCCCACCCAGCCATCTAGGCATGCTGTCCCCTGCTATGATTTGCAAACCTCAGTGGAATCAGAGAAAGGGAAAAATTCTATTAATAAAACTAAAGGAAAATGCCGCACACCATTAAAAGAAAGCTGTTTGCCAAGCGTTTGTCTCTGATTGCAACCTACGTATTTAACAAAATATTGATTTGGACAGGCGCAACCTGCCAGGCTTCCAGGCCATAGTCTCACATGTCATTCTTAGTTTTTGTTCTGTAAATACTTAAGAGATGCTGAGATTTCTTTCCAAGAAGGTTAGGCCTGATCCTGCTTCCAGATGTGGGGTCCTCTCAGTACAGTTCCAAATATCAGAAGCACACACTCATTTCTTTCTGCTCAGAAACACCACATCTCTTCTCAAGGCTGGCCTCCTGCGGTGGGCAGGAGAATTGCCTCATACAAAGCTGTAAGTTGTCAGTGACAATAACAACCTCACTCTCTTCCCAGTCTTGAAGGTTTCCCTCCCTAGTTCAGACTTCACAACTCAGTGGAACAAAGAGAAGCACATTTGTGTCCTTCTCCAGCTTCCTGCTTCCAGGTTCTCATGGCAAACCCACTGCAGCAGGACCCTGTACAGAGCCTTGCTCACCTGCGTCCACAGCCTCACCCCTGTGCACCCTCAATCATATATCTGCCCTCCAACTATTTAAGCTGGAGGTTCCCAGATGGGCTGTGCCTCTCACCTACCCTCATCCATCAACAGAGAATATCTATTCCACCCCCAGATGGGAGATGGCTTCCACCAGAAAACCCTTGGGTTACTTCCTCAGACAGTGGTAACTCACGACTCTCTGTGAGTCCCACAGCACTGCATGTCAGTGTGTACTACTACACAATACTGCTTCTATAACGACATATGTTCTGTCTTCCAAGACATCCAGTCGTGGCCAAGAACTCACCCCAGAGTTGAGACAAAGCAAATATCAAAATCCAGTTGCATGATTTGCTAGCCGGGTTCCTTTGGCAAGAACAGACTTGGGACTCTGCCACTTTCTGTGTGAAATGGTGGTGATAATGAGACCCACCCTGTACAGCTGTTGGGAGGATTAAAGAAGTTATCACATATAAATCACAGCACCTGGTTATACAGTAAGCAGCCATTGGCTGTTGGCTCATTCCATTTTCCACTCCAGCACCCTGAGTTCTTACCACATAGGAATAATAATTACGTTTACCTAGCATTTACAAGCACTACCTGTATCAATTCATTTAATGTTCTTATCCATGTGGAGTGCTGTTTTGTTTTGTCCATTGTGAAGATGAAAAAAATAGCCTAGTTATCTTGCCTAATCTCATACAAGTGAGGAGCAAACGCAAAGCTAGCCAGCCTGGCTCCAGAGACTTCTAATGACTACAGCCCAGTTGTGTCCTTACACATGCAATCAATCTGTTCAACTTCGTAGCCTTAGCAAAGTGTTGCGAGATGCTTTGCATGGACTCCACGTATAATGAGTCCTCATAAGCAGGCGTTGCCTAATGAAGAGCAAAGACTCCAAGTGCAGAGGACCAGCCTGTCTCTGTTACCAGTTCTCCCCACTTCTCCATGTGCTCTGATGATTCTTGACTCTCAAGCCTCAATGGGAGTGGACTTCCATCATCCTAATGTTTCAGTCTTATGATAAACAAGTACAGTAAATACAGCCAATTCTCCTACTTGCTGAGGAAGGGGAAGAAAACCCCTCACCAGCCCACATAGTGCTAGTCTCTGAACTACCCCATACAACCTGACATTTGCAATAGTCTGGACAGAGGGAAGACAGAAAGAGAGAAGACCTTGGACAGGGAGAGATAGAGAGAGCATTTGACTCATTAGCTGCATATTAAATTCTGACATTTGAACCTGACGAGATCTGAGTGCGACTGGAGTAATGAATTAATCCCAGGGAGGAAGACAGCTCAGCAGCTACTCAGCTATTAGCAGCCAGCTGAGAGAGAGCCCTGCAGAGTTGACATGTGCCACAGAGTTTGTTCCCCACCACCTGGCTCTTCTTGGAAGCGCCCAGCCTACCTCTAGCAAGGCCAGACCTGCAATGTAGTCGATATAAGTAGATATGCTTGCCCATGAAGACTCTGAAGAGTGGGGACCACCCCAGATTTTATTGGAGTAGGACCAAGGCTCTTATGACATGTACCCCAGTTAACAGGTCCCACATCTAATAGGGGACATTTAGTTGAGGCCCCTGCCTTTGGAATCCCATTCTGGGACCACAGATCAGAATATCTTCTGACAATAAACCACAAGAAGAAAGTGATTATCAATCTCCCTGAATTTACACTCATTGACTCAGTCATGCTTTCACTCTCTCATATACATAAACACTTGCACTCCACCCAGTCCCTCAGTCTCTCTTGACTCCTCACATTTTAATGACACTGGAACCCAGGACAGTCACAGCATAGTATTGGCACTCTTTCTAAAATGAAGGCAAGGGAGACAGTCTCCTCAGAGCAGCATCCTACACTGCCAGCTCTCTCCTCTGGGCTGGGCTGTCTCTAACCCCAGGCCACAGAATTCATCGCTCACTCTGATTCAGTGGGACAGTTATTTTATATTATTAAAATAAGAGATTATCACCACCACCAATCTCCATCTCCTTTCCAATCTCATCTGAAAAGCAAGCATCGCCTCCTGCTCCCAGACCCCTAATTCTCTCTGCCTCGGCTGTTAAATCATTTAACCTGGCAAAGTGTCTGGAGATGCATTTTACATGAGAGACACAAGGCAGGATAAATCTGGGCTGACTGTGGTGTCTGAAAAGAAATGTCTGAGGTGTGGCCAGGGTCAAAGGAAGCTTGAATGGGATGCAAACCTGGGGAGGAGAATCTCTCTCTCTCTCTCTCTCTCTCTCTCTCTCTCTCTCTCTCTCTCTCTCTCTCTCTCTCTCCCCTCTCATCTCTTCCCAGCTTTAGCTAAAAGCCTGGTCCCTGTGTGCAAACAACTGAAACCTAAGGCCAATTTGCATTCTAAAGGGACAATGAACAAACACCATATAGTCAGACCTTCTCCGGGATTTCTGAGCTGGGGTCTCAATATGTCATGTGAGCCCCTAGACACTGGGGCTTTGCATGGTCCTAGGAGACATCATTCAACTTGACCCACTCATAGCTGGGCTGCAGAGATTGGCACTGACAAGGTGCTACTGCATGTAGGCTCTAGATGATCTTCTAAATTTACTGATGAGGACATCAAAAGGACAGGGACTTAGCCAAGGACATGAATTATGCACCTGTTGAGGCCAAAAAGGACATGAGATACTTTGAAACTGGAATTACAAATGTGAGACTCTCCAATGTGGGTACAAACTTGGTTCTCTACAGGATCAGAATGAGCTTTTAACCACTGAGCCATCTTTCTAGCCCTAATGAACTCATTTTTTTTTTTTTTTTAAAAAAAAAGAAACTTCTGTTCAGGGTCTGCCATATGCCAGCCTTGGCTGGTTGCTGGGGGTGAACATGTAGCCCAAACATAGGCAAGCTATCACGGTTAGTGGTTAGACACCCACATCAGAATAATTGGAGGTGCCATGGGACTAGGAGTTCCAGGTAGAACAACCATCTGCTACAAAATATGCCAGCCACATTTGCAAGATCACAGGCCAAGAATGTAATTTGTCTATACAATTTATCAATGAATTTTTTTTCACCCAACAGCATGGGAATTCCATGAATGTTTATGTGCCCCCAGAGTTCAAGACCGTTTGACCATAGGCAGCACCAGCACAGAAACAAGGGACTATTTAGGTTGCCCGTGGGCATTTGACAGGCAGCAAATTGGCCAGAGTAAAAAAAAATACTAGTCTTAAAACTACTAGACCAAGGGCCAGAGCTCCTGGGCTCAAACTTGGAAGTAAGTTCTGGCTTTTGCCAGGATCTTGTATCCTTGGCTAAAGACCTTTGAGTCTTGACCAAGTTATGATCCCATGCTTCTGAATTCTGCCTCCTATAGTTATAGTAAGTAAGAATGGCCCAGACACTTCAGCCAGGGTCACCAGACTGAAAAACTAACAATACATAATACCCAGTTAAATTTAAATTTCACAGAAACAACCAATAAAGTGATTTTGTAATATCAGTATGTCCCAGATAGTGTGCTAGACACGGCTGATAGAAAATTATTGTTTGTCTCAAATTCAAAATCAAGTGAGCAACCTGTGTTTTGTTTAGAAATGAGAAAGGAAAAAAAAAAAAAAGACTGCTTAGAAACTGGGCAGACAAGACTGGAATGAGAGAACAGCAGTGGCTTAGGAACCAGAGAACATGCCAGAAGCCAGTGGGTGTCTTCCAGCTCCCAAGGGAGCCTGGGCACTTCCTCCAGTACACCTCTCCCTAACCCAACAGCGACTTGAGCAGCCTCTTGCAGCTGTGCTAACTAGAATGCTTTTCCACAAACAACAGATTAATTGATTTAAAACTTTTAATGCCAGATGCTTGGTGGAAGCATTTTAATAATCCTCGAGTCAGAATTAATCAGGTCTCCTGATCTTTAAGGAGGGCAGTTATTAAATCCTGCAGAGGCAGAGGATGGGGGCAGGGGGAAGAGGAGGCTGCCTTCTCATGAGTCCTGGTCACAGCTCTGCTCTAATTAAGAGTCCCAGGGTCCACCTGGGGATATGGGTGGGGATCTTCAGCAGGGACATCTTTGGGTGTGGTCTGCCTAGGACTGTCCCCAGAGACAGAAGACTGCTTAACCTAGCCTTGATTACATGAAGCTCAAGGCCAAAGCAGGGCAGGGGGAAGGCTTATTGGAGAGTTACCCCACAGGTCAGGCCTGAGGCCCAGCTGACCCACAGACTGCAGACCCAGGACTCATTCACTCAGTGCCAGGCCAGGACTATAATGGGAATGAGACACGTAGTAGTCAACTCCTCTCAATCACTTCCTTTTTACTTCTTTAGAACTTTTAGGTAAATCTATTCTTAACTTTTGGATATGGAAAAGGGAGAAAAATCTCTCACAAAACTAGAAAGCTCTCTACCCTTCTATGTGGCCACCCTCTGGCCTCTCCATTGCCCCCTCTGCAGACAGCCCCTATGCACAGCATGGTGTCAGTGTTCTTTCTCCTTGGTCTCTGCCTCAGGGACCTACTTGCTCTTTTGGCTTCCCACTGAATCAGGACACACTCCTCACTAGAAGCTGGGCAGATGCCAAAGCTGTGTTCTTGGACTTCCTATCCTCTGAAGTAAAGCCACATACACTTTTCTTTCCCTTTTTTATGGTATATGTGTATGTTATGTTTATGTGGCATACGCACATGTTCCTGTGGGTATGTGTACATGTACATGCAGGTGACCATGTGTGCTCATTCATGTAGAGGTCAGAAGTCAACATGGGGTTTCTTCCTCACCTGGCTGTCCAGTGAGCTACAGAGATCTGTCCCCCTCTTGCCCCCAAACATGCAGTTATGGTCACATCTGCCTTTGTATTGACATGAGCACTGGGGATCTGAACTTCAGTCCTTATGCCTATGCAGTAACCAAACCACTCTTCCCCAGCCCAAAACCTCTTTTCTCTATAAACTTCCCAGTCTCAAGTATTCTGTCATAGCAACACAACACAAAGATCATCATGTTCTATTTTTTAATCTCTTCCCCTTTATCGTAAGCCATTACAGTGTCTCCAAATCCCACCCTACCCCCTCACTTGTTAATCCATCTCTGGTGTCCTTTTCACCAGCCTCCTATCCTTACAATGTACCAAGCTCTTCACTGGCATGAACTCTAATCTTTACAGACCCCTGCACAACTTGGCTTACATAGGGATAAATGGAGGCTCAGTTATGCTCTACGGTTTGCCCTGCACTATGCCCATTTCAAGTACCACATCCTGGCTTCCTAGCTCCCACATGTCCTCATACTCCCTTTATTTCACAATGACCCAAAAGAGCATATTTGGTATGTGATAACAAGTACTTTGTGCTATTTAAAGCTCTTAGGGCTGACAAGATACTAAGGGAGCCTGCCACCAAGCCTGATGACCTGGGTTAAATCCCCAGGACATGCCTAGTAGGAGAGAACCAATACCCACAAGTTGACCTCTAACCTTCACATGCTGGTTGTGTACACACACACACATACAATAACAAATAAATGTAAAATATTGTTTTAAAACATATACTCCTAAAGGTCATGACCTTTCCAGCTCTTCTCCCCAACCCTATTTAGCTCAAATCAGTGAGTGTATCAGGCTATCTGGAAATACTCTTTGATATCAGAAATGTCATGGCTATGATGAGCCTGTCTGTGTACCTAAGCTTCCTGATAATGGAGCTTAGGAAACCTACTTCTTCTGAGGGTTACTATTTCCACTGTGGTGAGGACCATCTGGCTCCACACATGTCCCTCAGCACTGTCACATCAGCCCAAGTAGGCAGGGGCCTGCTAATGATCCCCATCACACATGAGGACCATCTCGAAAGCAACAGTGGTCCAGAACTGCCTAAGGGTGGCACACTGTGGCCCCCATTAATGCTGAACACCCAGGGCTCCCCAGTTCCCCAGATGTCCCACTGTCAAGCTAAATCGATACTCTCTTTTTTTCTCTGCAAGAACATCTCAGTAATCCTAATTGGTCACTATGGCAACCTCAGCTGCAGCTTCTCGTGGCCTCAATGAAGAGACAGAAGGATGAGAGGGGGTGAGATGGAGGTTAAGCCTACTTATTGTATAATGCTCTGCCTTTGATATCACCTAGATCCACATGCTAAGTACCTGGAAAGAAACAAAATCCCGTGTAAATTAGAATGATACCATCCAATCCCCTGCTTATACCCTCGCTAGCAGCCGCCGATAAGGCCATTGTCTGCAGACGCAGGGCCTGACCTCCTCTGTCTTGGCAGCTGATGAGGTTTTGGTGGTAGGTCACATTCATCAGGCAGGCTGAGCTGAGAATCCTGAAGGGCCAGATGGCTGTGCAGGGCCACTGTCTACAGTCCTATCCACCCCCACAAGGAGTGCATCTCAGGGGAGATAAGAAGACCACAGGATGAAACTTTGTCCTGTGCCTCCTTATTGGCAGACTCAGGGATAGCTGACACCCACACCCTCAGCAGGTGAGTCCCTTCCCACTTAGTTGGGGTGCTGTCTTAATCCATTTTCCTCTGATATATCAGAGTGCCATAGACTAGGTAATCTGTGAATGACACAAGGCTAATGCAAAGAAACCACATCTGCCAGTGGCCTCTGATCATGTCATAACTCAGAAAAAAAAAGTGAGGTTCAATTCATCCCTTTTATCAGTTACCCACTCCAGTGAGTAGTCCCATCTCCTTCTACCTTTGTTTGGGTTCAGGAGGTCAGGCGCATCTGTCAAGTTTGTACGGCAGGCCCTTTATCCCACTGAGCTCTCCCATAACCTCTTACAGTGGCTCATTTTGTGTCACCTTGACCGGAATAAGGCATGCCCTAGATAGTGGGCAAGCATTATTCTGAACATCCCTGTGAGCCAGGAATCAGCATTGGAGCCAGTCTACTGAGCAGAGTTCCCCTTGTCTGTTGTGGGTGGGCATCATTCAACACCATGGGACTTAAAGAAGGAAAATGAAGAGGATGGGTGACAGAGCATCATCTCTACTCTTTGACCTTCAGCTCTGGGCTGGCACTGGATCTCAGGCTTTGCTATGCTTGTTCTGTGCCAACACTGAGAAGGTCTTCCCAATCCTCCTCTCATGGATCCTGTTCTCACTGAGGAGGAGTCTTTTGTTCCTTGCCAGGCTATAACCATGTGTATTCTTGCCTCTTTCTAAGCTTGGACTAGAGTAGGTCACTATGAATAGAGAACTCAGAGGTGGAGGTCCTTCCTGTCACTTCTGTCTAAAGATAGGAAACAGCCCAGATGCTATTACTGTAAGGTGTGGTGATTATATTTTCCTCTCTGCAACTCAATTCCACCTGGATAAGAACATGACCCTGCTTCTCCTATTCAGATAGTTTTGATTATTTTTTTGTTTCGGTTCAATAAGGAATGTAGTAAGTGCAGGCACATTTCAGATTCATTCCTTGAGCCCCCCAAACAGCTGAGTCGTAAATAAGGCTGCGTGTGTATGTGTGTGTGTGTGTGTGTGTGTGTGTGTGTGTGTGTGTGTATGTTTACTATGCCAATGGGGAAGCTGAGGCAAAAGGAATGATTGACTTTTCCAAAGCTAGGGAGTTAGTGAGCTACAGATCTGAGTCTTCAAATTTCAAAGTATAAAATTTGGGCTCTCTACCATGGTGCTACAGCTGTCTGCCTCCTGGAAGCTACACCGTGGGCCCACTCATCTGCTATTCCAGCAGGGTAAACACTTGAAAAATACCCTGTGCTCAGAGGGCATGTTGAGTGGAATATCAGGTCAGGGTTCATCTGCATTTCTGGCAACAGAAGGCTCCGGAGATAATAGAAGCCCCTTTGTGCTCAGTGGGGCTGGATGGGAGTGAGCGGATGTCTGAAGGAGATTACAAGCAGTTATGGATATTGCTTGTCATGCCGCCATCAGCAGACGCCTTTTTCAATTGACTAGTTGCTTGTATTTCCAGAATAGGGAATGCCAGATGTATTTACTGCAGTGAAAGAGAGTGTTGAAGGCCTTCAGAAAGACACCCAGCTGTCTGAGCATCCCTGAGGGACAGAGGAGTTTAACCCTTTGTGGCCAAGTAATCTGCAGTTCTAGGAGCCAAGGACCCACAGACAAAGCACCACATCTGACAGGTGACTCAAGATCTGACATCTCTTTCTAAGTTGCCTGTTTGACACTCAGAACTGATTTTCCTAAGTAAACTGTGCGACCAGAACTAACATATGTTGAATCCTTGTTGTGTGCTAGACAGAATCAAGACATTGTGCCATCTTCTAAAAATGATTATTATTAAAATCTCAAGACAAACTTTCAATATGAAAGTGTCAGACACTGGCTGCTGGTTCGGGCACCAGTAACCCTTTCCTGTCCAGTACATAGTCACTTCCCAGCTTTTCTTCCCTATACAGACATGAGCATGTGACAATGGCATGTGGGTGGAACTTACTTACACTAGGTCCTGAGCTGACCCAAATCTCCAAGCTTTCTTTCCCTGTCAGCTGCATGCTGCATGCAGAAGATGCAGCGGAAAGCTCCTGAACTTTGTAGAAACACATCAAGAGAGAGGTTCCAGGGATCCCAAACAACTGCATAGAGCCATACCCCTCCTGTCCTGCACTGAGTCTTTACACTCGGCTGTTGATGGGTATTAACACTGAAGGTCTACCTATCCCAACTAGTTCATCAACACATATCAACTACCCCTATTTGATGAGTGAGGAAACAGAGGCACAGAGGTAGTCACTGTGATGTACACCATAGTACATAGTACAAGTAATCAGCAGAGCAACACCCAAAGCCCATATCAGACTCTAAAGTACACTGAGTTTTCCAGACTGTAACAGTAACAAATGGTGTCCAGTCACAATTCTGTTTTGCCAACAAATGCCTCAATAAGCTCTTCAATTACCCTTAGCCACTGCTCTAGGAGTTTCTACTGAACAGTGAATGAGGTCCTAGATGTAACTCAGAATAGACCACATCCCGTCATTCCCATCTCACCCCCCAACAGCTTTAGTCCATGTGTCTAGATCTAAATGAAAGCTGTTTCTGGAGGTATAGAATGTGGCTAGCTTCTCCCTAAAGACTGTGAATGAAGATTTTAAAAAAACCAGCTATCCCTGTGGAAGTGAAGAGCCCACACTTGGACCTCCCCAGGCTCTCATTGCTAGGTCAGATTATGGGTAGGTTGGGATTTTGTATGGGTTCTGTGCTTTAGCGTATGTCCTAGTTGGTAATAATTGTCAAGGTGAGCAGAATGGAGAGTCAGGCGAAAGAAAAAAACCCATCCAGAAATTGCCTGCATCAGATTAGCCTGTCGATATGTATGGGGGCGGGGCAGAAGGACACACCCCACTTCCAGCAACATTCTTTTCCTGGCAAGTAGTCCTGAGCTATATAAAGAAGCTAACTGAGCATGAGCCTGTGCACAATGCTGCAAGAAACAGCCCTTTATGGTTTCTACTTTAAGTTCCTGCCTGAGTGCTTGCCCCGATTTCCCTCAGTGATGGACTGGAACCCTGGAAGCAGAAGTAAAGCCTTCCTCCCTAAACTGCTTCTGGGAAGAGTGTTTTATCACAACAACAGAGAGGAAAGTGGAGCAGAATACTCCTGTACTGATCCCAAAAGCACAGTGTCCGCTTCTGTAAGTCTGAGACTCAGATGCCCGGTCTAACTAGTTGAGGTACATATACAGTGACAAGGGGAAAGAATGGCTGAAATTGCCAGTGACCTGGAAACTCTGGAATCTCTGATCGCTGCAGGCAGGGGAAAGCTCATGGTTCTTTTCTGAATGGGGCTCAGCCAGAGGAAACAAATCAACTTGACATGAGGGAGAAGTGAGTGTGAGAATGTGTGTGTCCTGGGTATGTGACCAATGTGTCAGAGCACAGGAGGAAATGGGAAAGGCGGCCCATGCCTGTCCTCTAGGGCGATAGGGTGATTAGGGAAACCAAGTACAAATGCTGGAGCTCAAATTCTAGAAGGTCTCTACTAGCACACCCTGCAGAAATTCTCCACAGCAGTCACTGCTGATTTGTGCATGATCACATGTAATACACAGAGCTCAGTGGCTGAGCTTACAAAAAAAAATCCAGCCCCACATAGTCAGTGATGTGGACCTCGCTGAACAACCCACAGGGAAAGGAGATGGTCTTCTTCCTATGCAAGCTGAAATAGTGCTCTCTCTCTCTCTCTGTCTCTCTCTCTGTCTCTCTCTCCCTCCCTCCCTCCACACCCTCCTCTCCCCTTTTTCTCCCTCCCTCCCTTCTTCCCTCTCTCTTTCTTTCTCTTCTCCCTTTCTCACTCCCCAGGGACCTTTTCTTTCTCTGAAAACCCACATACTCCCTGCAAGTTTCTCTCTTAGCTACCGTAGCTCCCAGATCTTCCATCACTGTTTTATTATGCATAAGATCAGAGTTCTTTCCCAGATTCTGTCTCCAAACTTTTACATTCTAAGCTGTTCCCCAGTCTCACCCAACACACACTATGGAGACCTTAAAAAAAAGAAAAAAGTGGCCCCTTGTTATCAAGACTCATTCCATGATAGAGTGTACTATAAATAACACACCGAAAAATATTTCTACTATTCTGACATTGGAAATTCACCCTGCAGAAGCCTGGCCTACATTGCCAGGCTTCGTGAACTGCTGTCCATGGTGCTGAACCGGCAGGCCACTCACTTGCCACACAAACATGAGGACACACATTCAAACCCACAGAACCCATATAACACTGAATATAATAGTGCTTGTCTGGAATCTCACTGCTTGTACAGTGAGATTCCCCAGAAGCTCACAGGCCAGCTACCTTGACATTCTCATTGCAGCATCAAACAACAAGGAAACCCTGCCTCAATGAGGCAGAAGGCAAGGACACTTGAAGGTGTTGTCTGGTGCAAGTGCTCTCTCTCTCTCTCTCTCTCTCTCTCTCTCTCTCACACACACACACACACACACACACTATACACACAATGAATAAATATTAAAATAAAATAAAATCTGATTACTAATATTATTTGTCTCGTGGAAAGCAATTAGCACAAAGAGATCAATAGATATAGCATTTATTGTTGTCATTATTCCTCATGATGCTGTTACTCTACAGGCCCAGGACTGTCCGGTGTCTCTTCCTTGTTCATTATTACTTCCTATGCAAATTCTATCCTCAGGCTATTGCTCAATACCACTTGTATAAATAATGTTGTCAGCCTCCCCCTCACCACTCCCATGTGGCATTTTAAAGTTAAAACAAGAATTCCAAACTTTTAGCTACCATGAAAGACAAGTTAGATCTAACAAGTAATAGAGGGATGGCAATAACCTACGAATAAGCTGTACCCAATCCAACTGACAACAAATAACAAGAGCCAGGTCCAGATTCCTCTTAGATCAATGTTTTTCCTCTGTGGGCTCACAAGGTGACTTCACCCTGACCCCACCCTTGGAAGTCACTGTTCCCAGCTTCCCCCACACTTGACTTTATAACATCATATCCTATGCTGTGCTGCCTTAAACTGCCTGCCCATGAAGGATTCTACTTCCTTTTAATCCACAACAACTTCAACAGTGCCAGTTTGTTTGGACCAGTGTGAAGAAACAAATTAGCAAACCAAAGAACAAATGTAACACAGTGGATTGCACTTCCTTGTCCCTGATTTTTGTTCTACCGTGAACCCACACACCCTCCTTCATCTTTCTCTCAATTATCCCTTTCCTTTGACTTTACATTTACATATGTATTTCTTTAGGCATCTAATAATGCAAAAGTAGGCCAGTTCTAAGTATAAACCCTTTCACCTCTTGCTTCATAATGAAAAAAAAAATTGTGGATCTCCCATGGTCATGAAAGAAACAGCCATCTGGAACATTGTGACCAGAACTGAACAACCTGAGCCAGAGCCATTGTCTTAATCAATGTTCTATGCTATGAAGATGTGAAGAGACGTCATGACCAATGCAACTCTTACCAAAATGAAACATTTAATTTGAGCAGTTGCTTGGAGTTTCAGAAGTTTAGTCCATTATCATCATGGTGTCGTGCTTGGTGCTGGAGCAGTAACTAAGAGCTACATCCTGATGTGTAGGCAGAGGGAGGGAGACACTGGACCTGGCATGGGCTTTCAAAACATCAAAGCCCCACTCCCACCTCCTTGACACACTTCTTCTAACAAGGCCACACCTCCTAATCCTTTCAAATAGTGCCACTCCCCAGTGACAGTGATTGACATTTTCACATATATGAGCAGATGGGAGGCATTCTTATTCAAACTCCCACTGACTTGATAAGATATGAAACCAGGGCCTGAACTCACTCTAAATGAGCCTCATCTCAGCTGATCCACAGAACTGTGAGTGACAACAAATGATTAAAGCCACTGAGACTGAAGTCGATTTGTTACATGGCATTTTAACAATAGCTAACCAATATATAGATACATAAACACAAGGAATGTTTGAAATCAGATTCTGTTTTATAAATTTCAGTATTTTACTCCATCTTGTGTTAATTTATCATCTATAAAGCCTAACTGACAATTCCTTTCCAATCTAGTGAACAAATCTTGCCTGGTCTTGAATGATATTAAGGGAGCACACCATAGTGAATCAACCAGCAACACAAAGATGAGAGATTATTATTACCAGGGGATGTCATTCATAAGTCTCTCCAGCAACCCTAGATACCCAAACTACCCCTGGTTCCTACATCAATTGGAATGAAAGACTAAAGAGCAAAGGGTGGGTATTTTGATTCACAGAAATACTAATAGAACCTATTTACTAACAGGAGAGGATGGGAAACAACTCTTTTCATATTTGACTAGGAAATTTAACTGAGTTCTTAGACTTTTTTAATGGGAACCTCATACTCTAGCCTCTAATCAAAGGAAACTCAGCTAAAGAGATTGATGCCGACACTGGACAGCTCTGAGAAAATGCTTCCATTTCTTCCCTAACCTCCAAACTCGATCTGTTTCCCTAGTTACCAGCTTCTTACAGCACTTTATACTTCTCCTTCAAAGCCTATTATAGATTACACTTTTAAAGCTATTTGTGGAGCTGGGGGTTGTAGCTCAGTTGGTAGAACGCTTACCCAGCATGCACAAAGCCCAGGGTTCAATCCCAAGAACTGCAGGAATGGTTGTGGTGGTACACATCTGTAATCC
Organism: Sigmodon hispidus; assembly: GCA_004025045.1. Lineage (NCBI taxonomy): Eukaryota > Metazoa > Chordata > Mammalia > Rodentia > Cricetidae > Sigmodon > Sigmodon hispidus. Next base: position 19,328 of record PVIH01014710.1, read on the forward strand.
CAGCACTTTGGGAGCCAGATGCAAGGGAATCAGAAGTTCAATGTCATCCTTATAGTGAGTGCAAGGCCAAAGGTTGTTCAATGTCAGTGCCACGTACCACACTGTAAAAGTCAAAAGTAGACAGGGATCACATCCTTTTTTCACTGCTGCCTCCTCAGCACATAGTATACAGATAAATCAAATCCTATGAAGGCAGAGAATTAAATGGGAGAGACAGTTCTTATCTAAATAAATAAACAAATTATTTTAATGTTGTTTAACAACCTATCATAGTACTTACTTAACCAAGATTATTTCCCACAAGAATGTATGAATGAATTGGTGAATGATAAATAAATGACAGCATTTGTCTTTCTGGAGTTTCCACCTCTTCATCAACTGGTGCTAATTCTGTCTCTTGGGCAAACTGCATAGCCAGCTTCTATCTTGTGCCATTCAAAAGCCTTCTAAAAGCTAACACTTGAGGGATTTCTCATTAGAGAGATAAAGGATGGAAAGTGAAGAGTTGGCAATTCACATAGCTATTATTTATTGAGCATATACCATGTGTTAGACATATTTCTGAGTATTAAGGTTATAGCCCCATATAGAAGAGATACCCAAGAGTCTTTTCCCCATGGAGTTTGTGATCTGATGGGAGGAAAGAGAAATAGAACACTGTGTATGTGTCCAATAGTGCTAAGTGCAACTGAGAAAAACAAAACAGAGTAAGAGATAGAGGTGTGTGCTACTCTAAATGGAGTGGTCAGGATAGAGGCTTTGAGATAATATTTCACAGAGGTCTGAAGATGTGGAGGGAAGAAGCCATGCAGATATCTGAGGTAGGAGAAAAACAAAAACCACAAGAATGCCACAGGTCCATCAGAACAGCAAATGGAAAGGCTATGGGTGGGGACCATGCCTGGCAAGATATTGGAAACATGTGGAAGCCAGTACACAGTCAGAGAAAGAGATAAAGGATGATCTCAGGTGCTTCAGAGAGAGCCTGAAAGGCACTGTAAACATCTCTGCTTACTGCAGTGAAAGATAGCTAGCTCTCTCTCTCTCTCTCTCTCTCTCTCTCTCTCTCTCTCACACACACACACACACACACACACACACACACACACACACACACACACACTGAGAGATAGAGAAACTCAATCACCCATATACAAACATATAATTGAATGTCCTGAGCACTACATTAAGAAAGAATCCATCACCCTGGTTGGTACAGTCCACAGTGGAAAGAAGAGGGCCAGAGAACATTAGCAGATGTTACTGAGCTGAAAAGTGTTAGGGTAGTAGGTGAGCTCTCCTTCGTATTCCCAGATCCTCTGAACTTCTCATCCTTTTACCTCCTCCTAATGGGGCCTGACAATACACATATGAACCAGTACACCCTATTTATATGATGCTGGGAATTGAACCAAGACCTCAAATAGTAGATAAACATTGAATGCATGAATGTTTGATAGACAGGTAACAGACATGCTGTCTTAGAGTCTGAACAGCTGGATTTGGTTCAGAATTCTACTGTTGAATTATGCAGGTGGTATAGCCCTGTAATCCCAATATTTGGGAAGCAGAGACAGAAAGATCTCTGTGAGTTTGAAGCAAGCCTACTATTGTATTAGTCAGGGCTCTCTAAGGGAACAGAACTTATAGAATGACTATATATGTGGGATTTATTAGAATGGCTCACAGGCTATCATCTTACTATCCCAACAATGGCTATATCCTGATGGAAGTTCAAGAATCCTATAGCTGTTTAGTCCATGGATGGATGTCTCAGCTGGTCTTCAGTATGTGACTGAAACTTGAAAAAATGAGTTCTAATGCCAGTGAAAGAATGAACTTGTCAGTGAGAGCAAGGGCCAACAGGCGAAGAGAATGAGTGTCTTCCTACCACGTCCTTTATATCCACACCAGAAGGTGTGGCCCTGACATTAAGATGGATCTTTCCACCTAAAATGTTCCAAAAAAATCCTTCACAGGAGAACCCAGAAATTTAGGTTTTATTTCATTCCAGATGTAGCAAGTTGACAACCAAAAATAACCATCACATACCGAGTTCCAGGCCAGCCAGTGCAACACAGTGAGATCCTGCCTCAAAACACAATCACAAGCAATGAAAGAACCCTAGAATTCCACTGCTAAGTCTGTCTGTCTTTTGTGCATGCTTTCTCTAGAATTCTTTCTTCTCAGGATGAGAGTCAAAGTTATTAAAGCATGTAGAAGAATGGCCAGCCCGGCCAGACACTAGAGACCACATCTTGTACAATTCCATTCATATGAAATGTCCAGAAGGGGAAATCTATAGAGATGGAGAGCAGGTTAGAGGTTGCCAGGGACTGTGGAGCAGGGAGTGAGCAATCACTTCTGTGAGGCCAGGCTCTCTTTTTGGGGTGATGAGAGAGTCGGGATGGCTTACTAGCCACAAATACTCTAAAACTCTTTGTATTTAGTGTCTTAAATGAATGGGTTTTGTAGTTTGTAAGCTATCTCCAGTTTAAAAACATCATGTTTTCAGGTCACATTGATAGTCTTCTCAGTCACGGGGCTCACAGGAAAGCAAGACTTGAATCAGCGTGTGTGCTGACCTAGATGGGATCCTAAACAGAAAATGGACAGCAGGTAAAATCAAGGAAGTACAAATAAAACTTTGGCCTTAATGGTTACATAAAGTACAGCTCACTTCCTGTAACTACTACATCTGATCATGCAGTTCAGAGGATGACGGTAGAGGAAGCTGGTGTGAGGCCTCTGAGAGCTTTGCTTCAGGGTCACAGTTTTGGGGATGTTATTTTGTTTTGTTTGTTTTTAAACTAAAGTTGCAAAAAATATTGCTGTTGTTGTTGTTCTTTGAGACAGGGTCTCATGTAACCTGGACTGGCCTTGAACTTGCTCAGTAGCCAAAGACGACTTTGACTTTCTGATCTCCTGGGTGCTGGGATTACTCATGTGTTCCTCCACACCTGATTACGCAGTGCTAGCAATTGAATTAAGAGCCTCGGGAAACTTAGGGGCCTGGTGCATGCCCGGCAAATACTCTACCAAATGAGCTACATCCCTAGCCCCAAATTTCTTGTTTGAAAGCATTTGCCAGTGACACCTGGGAAATGAAAAAGGGTCTGAGTTCTCCACCAGGCAGCACAGCATGGAGTGTTCCCTCTACCCGCAGAGTGGAGCCTCTCCAACAACGCCTTCTCCCCTATTCCTCTCCCATACTCCCAAACCTCCTAATGCTGCCTCGGATATGTCTTCTGTGTGTGCCCTGGGAAGCAAACTGATTATTTAAAATAATCATAACAATAAGGTAAGAAAAGATATATATATATATATATGTATATATATATGACTTTAACTAATGTCCTCTGGGCTTCTGGGTGGGTACTGTGCACCCTGTCTGTGTACTGGCAAATGAGATTACAGCAAACCCTGTACTGGCCAGTCTCTGTGCACCTAACTCCCCAGGCCATTTAACCACATTAGCAGCACAGGAGCCATCCATCAGGCTAACAGGGGATGGGGTCTGGCCCTGCTGCATGCCCCTGGATCTCTCAACAGAGCACCTGCTCTGATTTCTCAGTGACAAGATCAGGCATGTGGCTGTAGACCTGGTCTCTCTCAGCCTGCTTCTCTCCTGCTGCCTAGGTCAGCCCACAATATCCTCACAGTTTCTTGGCTGGCTGTGGAGGGCCTTTTTGGTTCATGTGGACAGACCAAATCTGGCTGGGGTGAAAGGCTGTGTTTCTAGTATCCATCTGTCTCCCACCCCCAGATCATCAGGTGCCAGTTCTTCTGCTCCCACCATCAACCCTCCCAGTCTCCTGGGCCCAAGCCTGTCAAAAATAAACTCATTGGCAGCAGGCGCAGGAGAATGGAAGGGGCAGGGGGTCTTGTTTACCTAACACACTGCTAGTTGCTACAAAGGTCAGGGCCCATCTGCCAGGCAGCAGGTGCCAGGAAACCAGCTGCTTTCATGGCGCAAGTACCAAATATTACTGAGGGGCAGGTGGATGGACCTAGGCGCTGCCCCCTCCTCTCAGTCCCCAAGTCTGGAGCAGACACATACATATAGACCCGAACCAACCTGATAGGTCATGTATACTGGCTCCTTCATCACTGTGACCCATGCAAATGTTGATTTCCATTTTGACTTCTCCTTGTCATTTGCCATGCCACAAGCCAACATTCTTACTCCCTGCACAACCTCAGGGAACATACTTTACTTTTAGACTAAGTTCAAATTAATTAAGTCTCCTAATTATCTGTCACTGGGGAAAAATTACCCAACAATGTTCTAACTCATTTCCATCTGAATAAAAACAACTTGGTTAGTGGGGCTAACTTCAGGTGATGGGAGAGGCTTCTTCTGGGTACAACTGTGCTGTTTCCTTATTCTACTCTTTCCACTCAAATTCTGCTAGGACAGTGACACTGAGCAAGAATGGAGCCACAGGGGAAGACCTGAAAGCAGGCCAGGCTACATCCCAGCAGAGCAGTCTCCCAGCCTCAGGAAGAAATGACAGTTGGCTCCCACGTTAGCTTGAATAAAGACATTAATTTTCTACAACTTAGGGATGACTCTTCAGCTTATACCAGTAGATGTGGGAGAGGCCAGGAGGCGAGTAACATCTCACGGGTATCATCTTCTTCTTTAGAGTGCTCTCCATAGACAAGAAGCAAAGATGAAGAAGACAATCTGGATGTAGAGCTCCTACACTGATAGTGAGGCCAGGCTCAGGCAGAGGCTAGAACAAGGTTCTGGGAACTTCAGGAGCTTCAGAGGCCCACATGTGCTCCAAACACTAGCAACCTGAGAAGAGACTGGAGCCTGAGGAAGCCAACTTTCACCCCCAGTAAGCAACCTTTCTTCTCTGAAACGATTGTAAGACCTCAAACTGTCTGCCTAGCTCTCTTTCAACCTCCATGGTGCATGAATATCTCTTAGATTTTTTATGTTGGACCAGCAAGTGCAACTATCCTTAGGTTAAGTGGCTGCAGTTGGGATGGCTAGTATTTTTTAAAGTTTGCTAGGTGGCTTGTAAGTTTAGCTAAAAAGCCTGAAAAGCCTAGCTCTGGGGTTTTATAGCTACCACAAAGCTTCCATCAAAATGGCCAGGAGGGTTTGTGAACACTTCTACCTTTAAAATGTCTGACTCAATAGGTCCATTTTTAGCAAGTTCCCTGAAGATGCCCAGAAAATGGCACTTTGAGAACCATCATTCTAGACCAATGTTATTCCAAATCTGGTTACCCAAATAGCAGCAACAGCAGCACGACAATCATGAAGATATATTTTTATAGGATTAAGAAAGGATATTAATAATGATAGAAGGTGAGGGAATGCCAGTGAGATCAGTGAGTCCACTGAGAGGAGGGGTGTGCCAGCCAGAGTCTTACCACACTGTTGTATGGCCAAGGTGAGAGGGTGTATTCTGGCTGGGCCTTTCCAGCCTAGCCCTGAGGATCTGACCTACATTCACACAGAAGCACACAGACACTTAGATTTATTTTATGCTGAATGACCTAGGGCCCAGGCATATAACTTGTTAACTCTTTACTCTTAAATTAACCCATGATTCCTATCTTGTTCAGCCATGCGGCTCACTCAGTACCTTTTCTCAGAGCAGCAGAGTTGTCCTCTCCATCTTCTGGCTTCTCCACTGATCTCTCTGGCTTCTCTGCTCTGCTCTTCTTGTTCCCAGAGTTTTCTTAATCTGGTAACCCCACCCATACTTCCTGTCTGCCTTCAGCCAATCAGCATTTTTTTATTAAACCAGTAGGTGGGACAATTATTTACAATGGAATAAAACACAATCCCACTACAAGAGGGGAAAGAGAGCAGTTGTCTCTGTCAGTAACCTTGCCTTTCTCCGCTGTTATGGAATGTTTAGGGAGAGGAGAGATGGCTAGGTCTAAGAGCATCTTACCTCACTCTCCCAAGTACTGGAGCTCAGTTCTCAGCACCCATTTCAGGAGGCTCATAACCAGCTGTAACTTTAGCTCCAGAATATGATGACCATCCTATGGCCTCTCCAGGCAATGTACTCTTGTGCTCACACCCACATACACATATTTAAAAATAAATCTTATTAAAAGTATAAAATGTATGCATCTGGAAATTATGATTAAGCAAAGTGACTCAGAAAGTCAGTATTTTTTAAGCCATGTATTTTTAGGCTATGTGTCAAAAAAAACAAATACACATAATCTCTCTCATATGTGTATCCTAGCTTTAAATGTATGTGTGTATATATATGCATATGAATGTGTATGTGCATATGAATATCTATATACATATATGTGAGTGTGGATGTGGGTGTAGACTATAAAATTAGAAAGGGGACCATGAGAAAAAAGTGTTGGGAAGGCAGTGAGGCAATAAAAAACCCATGACTTGGGAGCTGAAAGGGGGCTTCAGAGAGTGAAATGTCCACACAGGAGAAGGGAGCATGGGAGAGAAGAGTACAAGGTCAAAATCAATTATGCTTGAGAATGCCATAGTAAAGTCTAATACCTTGTGTGCTAGGAAAAAAAACCTCTTAAAAGTGTCCCCAGCCCCCCAGCTTTTGCACAAATTACTCACTCATCCATCTCCTCCCCACCCCAGCCCGCCATCACTCTTACATAAGCAGTCATCACCAAGTTTATCAGTCCACTTATATTACAGATGGAAAGTAATCTGCTCACAACCCCCAGGACAAGGGGTTGATCCTGGCATGTGCTTCCCACTGAACCTACAGCTGTGGCCAAGCAGAAAGACAAACTGTAGACTGAGCATGGTCTAAGTCCAGAAGGCTGAACCCCTTCCTTGGTGAGGTGACTGATTTCTTCCCAAACATCTCTTTAAGCCCTGAGCTACAGAAATATTAGAGAACATGGTAGAGAGAGGAGGTGACCAAAGACACAGAGAGGCAAGCACCTTTACGTTACCCTGAGCTCAGTTCCAACTTCCTGTGACCCTGCCATAGCCATTGCTCTCTACCGTTGAACTTCTCAGTGCAAAACGTGGCAAGGAGCCATGCATGTTCCCTCTGACAGGGCTGTCAGCTGAGTTGTGTATATTAAATTGCACTTTATGTGACCTCTTCCCCTCTCGTTATTATTAAGGAGTGGCCATCAGAGCACTGAAGTCTTTCTGCAAGGTGTCCCCCACCCCATCCTGAGTCCCATTCCCAGGACCTTTACCTTGTGCAGCAAGGTTTGACCAAATGACTATTCATGACACATCTATTCCAATTGAGGCTGAGAGCTTGTGCCACATGGTTGCAATGCCCACCCCATCACTCAGCTCTGCTTTGGGAAGCTGCTGGAAGCACCTGTTATAACTTCAGCCTTGCTGGTGGCAGATCTTCAACCAGGGAGGGTGGATTTGATGACTGGAAGCAACCCAAAGCTATCCAGAGCCAAGAGTGGTGAATAGAGTGAGCAATTAAGACTGGGAAACACCATTTTTAGTCTGAAACAAGGTGTAACTGTAATTAGATCGATCTGGGGGCTGCCTGGATGGTCGCTAATGTCTCCTCTATCTCCAGTACACTGTGATTTTCTTGTATAAATAGAAAATGGATTTTGAAGGCAAAAGAAACATTCCACAGGTTAGAAACGAAGCTACTTCAAAGGAATCTGTATTAAATTACTCCTCCCCAGGGACTACTTTAAGGGGCAATTCTTTAGATGCAAACCTTATTTCATGGAGTTAGAGATATGCTTTTCTCACATTTTATCTCTAAAATATGAAATCAGAACAATAATAACAATGGGTGGAAGATGTAACTTTGTAGACATCTTTTTTCCCATCCTACCATGTGTGTATGTGTGTGTGTGTGTGTGTGTATGTGTGTGTGTGTGTGTATGTGTGTGCATTTCCAACCAAAGGCATCTTAGAATAGATGAAATGCATTAAGTCCATTTGACTTTACCTCTCATCAAACACTGCTTTGAAATTATGGTTCTTATATTCCCAGGTGGGTTTGTGGTTGTTGACTGGTGGTCATGCTTTATTTTCTCAGTATTGGCTTTCCTGATACTAGGCAAGCTCTGCTACATCCATAATCTTCTCTTTTTATTTTGAGATAAGGACTCTTTAAGTCTATAAGCCCTGTCTTGGGCTCACCCTGTAGCACAGGAAGGCCCTAAACTTAGATTTCTCCTGCTTCAGCCTCAAGAGTAGTTAAGATTGCAGGCCTGTTCCACAAGCTCCAACTCAGGTTAGCCTTGACTGTGGGTTTTCACTGCATATGGAGGGTCTCTAGCAATCTGACGGAGGGGCCAGCAGATTCCAAAGTTCCCCAGCCACAGGCTTTCAACAGCTTCAGTGAGTTGAAGCTTTCTAAGAGCCCAGGTTTCTAAGGAAGTCAATGCCATAACTGGTAGATCTGAGTACTGGGAGGTTGTTACAGAATTGATTATCAGGCTCTAGGCTCACATAGGCAGTAGGTTCTAGGCGTATCTGGAAAGGAGTTTCTAGATTGAGTTCATTGAGAAGATACACCCTGACTGTGAGCAGCGCCATCCCACAGGCCAGGATCCTTGACTGAACAAAACAAGACAAGGCAGGCTGAGTGCTGTTACCCCGTCCTTCCTGATTGTGGTTGTAAAGGAACATACTACCTTACATGCCTACTCTCACACCCCTCCCACTTCCTCAATCTGTGAGCCAGAATAAGCCTTCCCTGTTGAAGTGGCTTTTCTGAGGTATTTTGTCACAGCATTAGAGAAGACACCAACACAGAAGGTCTTAGCAATAGTACTCTGCTCTTGTGCTGAGCCATGTTTGAAGTCTTCTTTTAGACATTCTATTTTTCTAGATGATGTATCGCTGTTATCATTTAAAAAGTCTTGGTGCTTGCCATGCAAACAGAAAGAATGTGCCCCCCAGCAGTGGTACTGTGTACAGTTAACTGGGCTGAGGTCACAAGGCAGCACTAAGTGCACCATCTTGGGCCAGGAGGATGCTATTCTTTATTTTGAAACAGCAATACAATTGGTTAAAGTGTGCCTTTCCCCCCTGAACATTCATACATACTATGGGTTCAAAGGTTACCACGTACCACCAGTTGTTAGAAAACGTTCAAGATGTCAGATGACACAGGCTACATTTTAAAGCTCTCAGTGAGGCTTCTAAGGTCCCCTCCCTGAAGACAGTTTGAGAAGAAAATAGGAATTTGCAAAAGAGAAGCCCTTTTTAGCTTATGGTCTACTATATACACCCCTCTAGAGGTGTGGCAATTAATAATTAGGCTTGCAGAATTGGCAAAGGCACTTTCTCTTCTTCAAGCTCAATTTCCTGCAAGTGGAAGCAGGAAGTAAAGAAGTAGGCAGAAGACAGATGAGCGAGCGCCCAGGGAGACCTAATCCCCCAGGCAGTTCTCAAGTGCACCTGTTAAGTGAGCACAAAGATGTCTTGGTCCATTGATTAAAATGTAGCTGCAAGCAAGAAGATTTGGGGGCGCAGCTTTACCCTCATCTGAGGCTTTTCGTTACCCCAAAATCCAGTCCACTGAGGACTAGGGAGGAAGCGCTGTGTTGAGTGAGGCCAGGTCCGGTTGGAAATACATACATCCAGATGCTGGCCTAGTAATGCCAGAGAGAAATATACTCTGTTCAACCTTCCTTGGCCTGAAACAAAGAGACTCATGGACTAAAGGACCTGCCGGGATTAACTTTGGCATCCTGGTCAGTTTCTTCTCCACAGGATGGGTTGTCCTTCCCTATCACTTCCCAGAATGGAAGGTGCTAACAGGCAATGAGGACACAGCTGGCAGATGATGAGCAGAGGAGTGAATGAATCCAACCCCATGTATGGCCAATGGCATTCAAAGCTCGAAGCTCAAAATAAAGAGATACCCAGTTTGAGTTGGAAAAGAGGGACCTCAAATAATGTCTGAGCTTCAACCACACACACCTGAGCTGCTCTTCTTTGTCTCTCAGGTGAAGGCCCACCTTCCCTGGCAACAAGCCTACTGCTGGGGATACTCTAGATCCTCCTTGGAGGCTCACACTATAAAGGATTGACTCCTGCTTCCTGGAAACCTGGAAAGAGTCAGATGACAGACAACATGAATGAATCCAAAATTGTTCTCTATGGGTGATTGACAAAAGATCATATCAAGACATCTGGTTTATATGAAAACCCACAGAACCCAGAGTAGCCGTGGGAATGGAATTGCTAGGTGGTATAGCATATTTTTTAAGTTTGCACATATTATGTATTCCATGATTCATATTTTAGCACAGTGCCAAACTACTTTCCAAACTGGCCGCACAAATTTGATTCCTACCTAAAATCTAAACCTTCTCCAGTTTCTTCCCATCAAACTGGGATAAGGTAAAGCACACCTCAGTGGTGGAGTACTTGTCTACCACAAGTCAGGTCTAGTTCTTAAGCCCCAACGCAGGAGGGGAAAAATGACATGGAATAAGAAATGCTGTTGGAGATATGAGAAAATGGGAGAGCTCATACATTTAGGGGGAAGCATCAAAAGAGTGCAATCACTTTCCTCTTTGGGAAAATAGTCTCCTGCTTTGTTTTAAAATGATTAATACAGAGTACACAATAAATATAAATATGGGAAATATGACTACATGACCCAACAATTCTATTCCTAGGCATTTACCCATGAAAAAGCAAAACGTGTATCCACACAAAGGTCTGTACATGAATATTTATAGCAGCATGTTGTGCATGAGGGTCAAGAAATGGAAAGAAACTTCCACTTAATAGTGTTGGGCTCTCCTTCTCCCCTAGAGTTTAGGTTTTTCTAGACAAAATATCTCGTTATCACTTATGATGCTTCAGAGTTTTCTGGTACTTGTAGCACATACAGCAAGAATGTAGCCCCAAGACTTAGGTACTGTACACCACTAGTGGATAGATAAAATGATGTTAATAATACAGAACAAATACTAATACATGCCACAGCACAGATGACCCTCAAAAACATGCTAGGTAAAGAAACCAAGCGCAAAGGGCTACTTTAGTGAAACGTGCAGAATTACCAAATCAGTAGCAGGTGAAGTGGCCACCCGGAGCTGGGAAAGGTAGCTAAAAGCATAGGCGTGCAGACTACCCATCATAATCCTCTTGCCTCATCTGATTGAGGATTCCAGGTGTGCATCACTCTACCCAATTGAACTACAGTGTTCCTTTTACTTTTTTCCCCAGTACTGAGATCTGAACTAGAATCTAGTACCTGCCAAGCAAGCACTCTACCATCCAGTTGCATTCCTAGCTTTCCCTGCACTCTCTTCTGTTTAATTCTGAGGCAGGGTATTGCCCATACTGGCTGTGCACTCATTTTTTTTTTTTATCACAAGCTAGCCTGTAACATGTACTCCTTCCTGCCTCAACCTCTCATATGTCACAGTTTAGAGGCCCGTGCCCCAAACTCCAAGCTAGCTAGCCCATGAGCTTTCAAAAAATTCTCTTGTTTCTCCTATCTCTATAGGTATACTGAGATTACAGATGTGCCACATCTAGCCTTTACGTGAGTTCTGGGGATGGAACTTGGGTCGTAAGACTTGTGCAATGAGCACTTGATGCTGAGTCATCTCATGGGTCTGTCTGCAAGCCTGTAGCCCCAGGCAGGCTGAGCGCTCTCAAGAAGAGCAAGGAGTCTCCAGTAAGGGGTTCTTCCAGGCAGATGAGGATAGGGAAGAGGGTGAGTTTGCAGGAGAAAAGAAAACAGCTATCAGCTCCACATTTTCAGACAGAAAATAGGGTATATGTAAACATATTCCGGGGACTGGAGGTGCAGTTTAGATGGTAGAGTGCATTGCACAAAGCCCCAGGTTTAGTCCATAGCACAGTACATAAACTGTGTATGGAATGTGTGTCTATAATCCCAGAACCCAGGAAGACAGTTCAGAAGTTCAAGGTCATGTGTACTATACAGAGTATTCTAGGCCCTGCCTGCAATTTATGAGAATGTTTGTTTGGGTTTTGAGTTTTTTAAAGGTCTTAAAGTTTTAGGGCTTTGTTTTCTTTGTATATAGATGCTGGCATGATCTCTCCATCTTGCATAATCCACTCAAGAAAGGAGGCTTAGTTCAATAAAGCCCATGTCCTCTGAGTATTGACAGAACACTGCCTGCCCACGTTCAGCCCATGTTTCTAGGTCAAACCCTAGCATGTTGAACAGACATGGTAAGAAAGAGAACCCTAGCCAAACATGCAAGGGTTGACTCCAGCACAGCCACTGGTAATCCATCTTGCCTTCAGACTGCAATGAAGAAAAAAGTGAGGTACTGTGTTTAAAAGGAAGAAGGAGGAGGAAAAGAAGACATCTTAAAAGGCCATAGAGATGAAACCGTATGAAATGGGGATGAGACATCTATAGTCTTATCAAGCTGCGTCTTCTCCACATTGGTTCAAAGAAGAGAATTCAGACAGCCCTGATTCTAAAAGGGTAGGGTACCATTTGCAATGCTTCATAGCAAATGGTACCCTGTGAGCAGGCAGGGAAGTCATTCATGAAGGAGTAAACTGTCCTCGAAGCTAGGGCCTAAGATGTTAACATCCTGAGTACCTGAAACTCGTCCTCATCCATCTGCCCCCACACCTGAGAGGGAAGGTGCCATAACAAGCATCTTGATATATTCTCGTCTACAATCTGGTTATGAGGTTATCAGGCAAGAAAGACGCCCCAGGGGAATGCATATGCTTCTTTCATAGAGAAAGCTGTGAGTAAATAGCTGAAATTTATCTTGAGGGAGATAATAGAAACACTTCTTTTAAATGTGGAAAAAACAATATTTTCCCCTGGAGCATTAAAGCCTTTCCAGGCTTAGATCATGTTTCTCATTAATGGGCCTCCTGGCCAGATCCATCTAGGGTCCAGGAGACAAGGGGAGAAGAGGGTTTGCCTGGTCAGTGGTTTTAACACAAGCCAGCTTGGGGGCGGGGGCAGAGAAAGCACATACCACAGTAAACTAAGTCTGCTGCTGCCCAACTCAAAGCTCCTGGAGGGTGACCCGAGGATATCTCTTGCTTATGACAAGAGGTTCTGGAAGTTTCTGGAAGAACCTATTGCTTCTTAGTCTATGATCTATACCATTCTTGTTTCCGTGAAGGACTCATGCCTCTTTGCCTACATGGTGTAAATAGTGGACATGTTCATTGCACTAACCTGTTTGTGTAGGAACCAGCTCTGCTGCTGAGGCGGTTGCTCACTGTCATAATGCATTGTGAGCAGAATAGCATTGGAGGGCAAAGACAGAGAAAGCAACACCAACATTAAACAATGCTCTCTATTCTAGAGATCAAACCCAGAGCCCCACATACACTCAGCAAAAGCTATACTGATGGATTACAAATCCAGCCCCTTTCTACTACAGTTTTGAGACAGGTTCTCACTCACTTATTCAGGCTGGCCTTGAAGTCATTCTGTAGACCAGGCAGGTCTTGAATTTGTGACCTTCCTGCACCAGCCTCCCAGCTACCTGGGATTGTAGGCCTATGCCAAAGGGCTTGGCTTCATTACATTCTTTAAAACAAAATCTTCATGGAGCCATCAGTTGTCATTGGAGAAACTGAGGCACAGGAATCATGCATGATCCCATCAGTAAGAGGTAATGTAGGATGTAATCCCAGGTCTATGAGTCTTGTTCCACAGAGAGTTCTGAATGTTGGTATTGAACGTTGTGATAGGATCAGGATCAGGGTGAGTTCACTTTCTATATCTGTAGGTTAACCTGGTACATGGGATGCCTCAAACTGTATTCACAGCTACCTATTAGAAGACCCATCAATACCTTCTATGAGCAAGAGAGTCCCCATCTCAGTGCTCGTAAATGTCCTCATCCCTGGGGGGAGGGCAGGAAAAATCCTGTCCCTGGCCCAACTACCCACTCCTTTTATGCATACTTTCTGTATAAACTCAGCATGGAGCCTCTCTGGGTCTTGATTTCTAAGTTTAAAAAATTAGACCAGATAGATACTTTTCAACTTTATTTCACTATAATTCACAACAAAAACTGTATTTTTATAAGCCATTTTATATGTAAATGCTTTTCCTCCACAAAACAAAGGTTGTTCGTACTCTACGGGATGCACCCCACTATTTTTCTATTTGGCTCTGTTTTCTCTGTTTGTTAGTTTCAATACTGGTCACAGCTCATTAATCGATTTCACTACCCCAGTGGGTCATGACCTGCAATTTGAAAACCCCTTCTAGAATGCTCTCTAATGACCATTCCAGCTGTGCCACTCGATGGCTCTTTATCCAGGCTGCTCCTGCAACCACCCTGGAAGCTGATGAGCTCACTGAGGCTGCCCCAGTCTGTTCCTCCCTCTCTCCCGGCCACCTGCTTTACCTGTGAGCACACTTGCACTTATCCTCCTGAACTCCAAGGTTAAATGACTCCTTCAAGGTCACACCCTTGCTTCTAGGCCCTGGATGCCAGAGCTTTCTATCTATCTTCTGCTTCCTGAGACGGTGTCATCGGTCAGAAGGCACCCAGGCCTTCTGGAAGAAATCTGTTCCTCACTTGTGTACACTCTCAGCCCTAACCCCACCCCCAAGAAGCAGCTCTTGATTCTCACCTTTTTTTATACTCAGCACTTCTCTGCTTCCCTGGATTACCTCATGTATCTTGTCATATCAACTGAGCACAGCTGAGTCAGGTGTGTCTGGGACTGAGGGACAGGTGAAGGAGTCTCTTGATCTGTCTGGTCTGTAGACAGATTTCAGAATCTCTGTTCTCAATGAGCAGACATTCTGCCTCATGCAGGTTTTAATTGGACAAACCAAATGTGAGTCATTAAAACTGTCTTTCTTCCAGTCCCAGGAGTGGACCGTCTGATGCTTCCTGTCAAATATGCCCCCAAATCTGGGAAGTGTCAGCCCAATGTCTAAGAATGTATGAGCTTGGGACACTGAAATGGGCAGGGAAGGCCTATGGCCTCCTTAAATGCAAAGTACATAGCGACTCCCACAGTAACTTAAAACCCAGGTATCAAAGAGAAGCCTCTGATCCCAGAGGGACATCTATAAGCAAAAATTTTGGCTCAGGATTTATAATGGCAATTAATTACTGTGCTGAGTTTAGGTAGGAAGAAAAGATGAAGAATGATAGCTGGATGGCAGCTGATGGATGTTGAATAATAGATAGTAGCAGTGAGATGGTAGGTAGCTGTAGATAGCAGAGAATAAAAAGTTGCTCATAGATTGCACAGCGCAGATAATAGACAGCAGCTGATAGTAGATCACAGATAACAAATGGAAGATACTGGATAATGGTGGAAGATAATAGAAGCTGATAGTAGATAATAGTAGATGGTTGATAAGAACAGCTAATAATAGATAATAGGAGCTAGATGATAATAGTACCTAATGGTGCCTAATAGTTGGTAAGTGATAATAGCCGCTAATAGAGGGCAGTGCTAATAGCAGGTAATAGTGGCTGGCTGCAGATCAGAGCACATAGCTCCTAGCTAGTGGCCTGAAAGGCTACTGCATAGCCACATCTCCTTGTTCCCATCCATTGCTCTGAATAGCTTTAGGACTTACCCAACCCTGTCCTAAAGTTTCTGGAGCCTAAAGTAAAAGGAATGGGGGCAATTTAATCCACACATCACGCAGCTTTCTTTGCACTGTGTGTGACCTAGATGTGTGTGATTTATGTGGGTGCATGTGTGTAGAGACCAGATGTCAAATCCAGGTGTCTCTTCAGTATCCATTCACGTTGTTTTGTGAGATGGGTTTTTCATTGGCCTGGAACTCACTAAGGATGCTGAGTGCCTGGCAGGTAGTCTCTCCCAACCTGCCTGTCTCTGACTTCCCCAGACGAGAATGACGAGCATGACTCCAGCACTCCTACACTTTAAACCCCGCCTCATCCTTTATTTGCATTTTAACTTTCTGAACTAGTGTAGGATTTTAGGCCCATCAGTAACCCTAGGATTCTTACCTCCAGGGGAGGGTATGGGTCATAATCTGACAGCAGGAGACAAAATGCCAATGCATGATAGACTTTGATATTTCATAGTGTGCTAAAAAGTCAGGCAGTCTAAAAAGCAAAAGAAAACCCCTCTGCAGGAGGCAGACCATGGTCTGGCTGTGGACAGACAAGATAACTGTGTCTTCCTTCCTGGATGCCAGCAGGAGGCTTGCCAGAGCTGTGGGCATGGCTGGTTCCTTCTGATCATTCAGGCTGCCTCAGAGAAGCCTTCCCCATCCTTCCCTGCTAAGTTACCCTGAAACATTTAATCTCACCTTTTAAACTATGTCCCCAATGTGTTTCACTAGTTCTGTGGCTCTCTATCTAACTGGGATGTGATTTCTATGAAGTTCTCAGCCCCTAGAAACAGTTCCTGACATATACAACATCCCAATGAATATCTATCAGATCGATAAATGGACAAAGCATTCTCACCTTGGCTTTAAGATGGCAGCTATGGGGTCAGACATGCTGGGGTACACAGGCTGTTCCACTTCAAACTGGCATTGTAGATACCAGTAAATCACTTAGCTGCTCCTATTATCTTTACTTTGCCCAACTGCAAACATCAGGGTGTTCTCAGCCTTTTGATTTTAATCTGAGCCTTTGTTGTGGAAGATGAGGAAATCTCATACTCATATCTTTTAGTGTTCTCCAAGTAGCTAACTTCAAAGGACCATCCTTCTGTCCCAGGTCAGATCTACCTGTAATATGAAGTTTCTGGCCCAGCCTAGCCCCACAGTCCAGACCTGCCTTCTGCTGCTTAGCACCCCCAAATGACTCAGATACTTATATTAATTACATGCTGCTTGGCCTATGGCTCAGGCATATTTCTAGCTAGCTCTTGCATCTTAATTCAACCCATTTCCATTAATCTGTCTTGCCATGTGGCCCGTGGTTTACCTTTTTCTTTATATCTTGCTTCTTGGGTGGATAGAGTTTCCCTTGACTCTGCCCTGTTTCCCTTTTATCTATCTTGGATTTCCTGCCTACTTCTAAGATGCCTTGCCATAGGTCAAAATAGTTCCTTTATTTACCAATGATATTCACAGAGTACAGAAAGACTTCCCACATCATCCACCTCCACAATTCCTCAGCCACACAGAAAAGAACAACCTCTACCCTTCCCAGGACTCCCTGAGGATTCATGGGAAGTCTCCTTGTCTGTCTGTCTCTATAAAACTCCAGGCTCTTCCTTCCTTTCCTTTGACACACTCCTCCTTTATTCTTCCCACTGCAGATAGTCTAAATAAAAACATCTTCATAAACTGGCACTTTTTGTCTCATACAATATTTTTCCCCTTGCAGAGTTAATGTGGGAATCAAATGAAATGCATGTGTGACTACTAGACCACAACACCTTCAGAGTAATTTTCCTCTGTAGGGTTTGAACGCTTCCTGTGGTTCTCCAGAGATCATAGAAAATTAAGCAGAGTGTCATCATAATTATTCAGAACTCCACCCCCTCACCTCTACTTTGACAAAAATGTAAGTAGGAATATGTATGCTCTGATTTTCTTTAGTATCTATACAACCATGCACATGTGTATTTTTATACAGACCCATATAGGTCATATGTCCATGTATGCACACATTTCTATTTGTCTATCCCTGTGTATCTACACATATGTTTACTCCCAGATATTTTTCTGCATGTGATGTGCATTAATATATAAGTTCTACACATAGTGTACACAGTTATGAACTAGGAACCATTTTGGATTTCCTATGTATCACACAAGAAGCACTTATTGACAATAATTAATAAGTTATTGTTAATCTCATATTCAGATGAGGATATATTATGAGGGAAAAGGAAGTAGCGTGTTGATTCAAGGTCACACATTATTGACCAAGCTTGGGTGAGAACCCAGAGCTAGCTGACTCTAAAGTTCTCCTTCACATTTGTGTCTTGCTAACTAGTTCATTTAAAAATATTTCACACATCTGTCCTAGACTCATCATGCATAGGACACAAAGAGTTGTTTATATAGATACATTTTGGGGGATGATCCCAGTCTGCTGTCTGAGACGAGACTGAGATCCTTGGACTGACAAAGAGACCGCACAAGACAGAGCTAACAAGTATGACCTCAAGGTGAGGAACAGAGAAGGGTTAGATCTGTATACACCAAGGATGCTGGCTATGAGCTACCCAGTGTATGTGCTGAGAAGTGGATGGGGTGACTAAGTGATTTAAGTGATGCTTGAGGGATATATAATGGGTTTGTAAATGCTATCTTTTTATGAACACTTCTGGCCCTCTGTCTGGATGAGAAAGGAAATGAGGAGCATCATCCTGCTCTTGTGGACTCCTCCCCACATGGTCACCTGTTGCTGCTCACCATGGGCTATGTTTGCCTTCCCAGGTCCGAGACCCTCAGCTAAGAACTCAGATCCTTTTTCAGGCAACACTGCCTTCCCTACTCCCCACATTTTTTAGGAGACTCCCAAGGAGTTGAAGAGTTCTAAGATATGGAAATTAAAGAGCAGGCATATTCTTAGATTCCCACATGGTACAATGGCCATTAACCAATTAATGGCTGGGCAGATGCCAACCAGTACCAGGGTAATTATTAAATGGTAATTGCCATATCATTAGAAGGTAAATATAGGGTCGAACTGTCATCTACCCTGTAGAGGGCAACTGGGAATTCATTTTATTTCTATTAAGCATAATTATCCCCCAGTCTCTAGGAACCTGTGATTTCCAATATAATTATATAGTGTTTGCCAACTCCATCCACAAGAGAATGAATTCCAAAGCAGACAATGAGGGGCAGCCTAGGAAGTTACAGGGCAGGAGCTTAGAGCTCAAAGCTGATAGAAGCATCAGGGTTAGGAGCAAAGTCAGTGGGATGCATCCAAAGACGAAAGGACTTAGGAAAAGAACAGGCAAGAAAAGGAAAACATATTTGCTACTATTGTGGGTTGGATGGAAAATGTCCCCGTAGGCACCCATGTTGAACACTTGTTCTGAAGCTGTTGGTGTGTGGGACAATTGTAGAACCTTTAAAGAGTAGAGCCTTGTGGAGAAAATCACTCTAAGCCAATGGCCTTCTAGCTTTGCCATCCAAGCCCCACCTCCACCCTTCACCTCCCAACCCCCACCCAGCTTCCTGCTCCTGTCATAATTCCTCCCTGCCTAATGTCACATCTTCCCCATCATGGCAATATGTATCCAGTCCCCAGAAATGTAAGCCAACATATACCTTTTTCTCCCTTAAATTGCTTTTGTTGGGATTGGTACTTTATTCCCCAAGTAAGAAAGTAACCCTTCTCACTGCAGTGACTACACATCCCACAAGATGCAGCTTAAAGATAAAGACAATCTTGGTAGGGAGGGTGTGTGGAGTTCACACTGCCAGAGCGCAGTGCATGCCTAAGAAGCCTCACATTCTCAAAAATAACTGGAACAGGAAGTAAGGGAAGAAATGGGAAATGGAACCAGGCTGTGAATCTCAAAGGCTTACCAACTAGTCAGTGTCACCAGTTGTGACCAACTCAGAAAGATGAACCTGGAGGACTCATTTACATCCAAGCTATAAGAGATGGTTCATTAATGGAAAACTTGTCCCTGAATGTCTTAAAAAAAAAAAATTAGAGGGGCCTTCATTACTCTCCCAGGTATGGTACCTTCTCCTACTCAGCCAACTAAGATGTGTGGCCAATACCAAGTGTGACATGTGATACAACTGCTTGATGAAAAAAATAACAATAACAATAACAACAATAATAAACGAAACGGCATCTGTTTTTAAGGGACTAAATACAGATATTATAGTCTCCTCAGTTTAAAGGTAGGAAGCTAAAGTTTCCCACTTGGATAGCATTGTTTAACTGGCTCCTTAATAAATAAATGTAGTGATCAAAAAAAAGTAGAAGGTCATCTGTAAACTAAAAGGTACCTTCTAACTAGCAAGGCAAGAGTCATGCAGGTGTGACAATTGGGACATAAAATTGATAAAGAACTATAAAGGCTGTGGGATGCAAACAATGACCAGCAATGTTCCCAACCATGGAAGACACGCAGCTCTGACCCAGTGCCATCTGAAAGATGCAGAGACACCATTTTTCATGCTAATGTGTATTAATACCATCTATCACCTCTAAAGAGAACCCGACTCTAATAAACATTTACACCAAAACTATTTCCTATAAATCAAGGAAAAAATCCCCAACCTGGCCAAGACTTGCTTTGGATCCGGGAGTCTTACTATTAAATCAAGTATCATAATTTGCTTCAAAACTGGTTTTGCCAAAAGGTTAAAATATCCATACTTGTAGCTCGTCAATCTCACAGGGGAGTGGGAGGTCCTTTTCTTTCGTTTCTCTTTATTATTCAGGCCTTGTTTCTGGTTTATGACGGCTACCCAGCAGCTCTCTTCTGCTGGAGGACCTGAGCTGGAGGATAGGTTTGGTTAGAAGATGGAGGGATTAACAACATCAGAAGCTTTCTAATACCTACCTGTGGTTTGAAATAAAAGCAACTATAACAACACAAATAGTACACTAATTACTACATTAATAAACCTATTACACCCAGACACTGAGGTAGCCCTGAGGGTGAGGGCAGAATAAAAATGGGCAAGAGCCCACCCCTCATGGAATTTAGAATGAAGCAATTTACAGGGACCTTTACACTCCCCTACACCTCGGTCACTTTTAATCCCACCACCTGGTAGGATTATCTTTATTTTGTTGCTTATGTTAAGCAAATCTCTCAGCCTTCCATACCCAGAAAGGGACAGAGAAAGGATCTCAGGCCCAGGTATTTCTACTGCCTCACATCCCTCTCTATTTACAGGGAAGATTTTTCTCAGAACACTAAACAATTGTCTACCTCAACTCCCAGGTGACCCTGCAAGCGTGACGTGTTGTCTGCTGTCTACCCAGCCTGCCAATAACCACTCTCCAATTATGTGTTTATTATCTTTGTGGCACAGGGTTACTGTAGCAGTAAAAATTTACCCTCAACAATACAGTACCTACTATGATTTCCAGCTACTAATGGAATTGCTATTTTTGTTTGTTTTAAAGCCATAGCAATAAAATAGGCTCCCAACAATATCCTGGCAGTTTTTCTTTTTTTTTTTTTTATGTCTTTAAAATTTACTGGAACTGATAACTGCAAGAACAGAATGCCTGTAAGATGCAAATGGTCTTCCTGGAAAAAGAAACTTTGGCATCAATCATGGCGGGGCTCACAGAATCAGAAACTGATGAGAGTTTAGAGGGTAAAGACTGACAGCCATAGCAGCCTTAAAGGCACAGAGGGGTCTGAGTCACATGAATCTGATTATTCATATTTGATAATCTGGGCAGAAAGAGCCATCTCTACTTCCCACCAGGAACAGCCAAGGACAGCCTTGCTAAAGAGAGAAGTCTAGACACTTAGGTGTTCAGGAATTCAGGCTGTTCACATCCTGAAGGAAGTGCAACAGTACATGCCTGTTGCTCCTATACACTGCCTCCTGGTACCTGGTTCCAGGTCCAAGGGGAAACTGGAGAGGAAAGGCAGATAAAGAGCAGTGACCCCATTGAGATGAAAACCAACTAAAGGGTAGGGATGTTGCCAGTGGACTCTCACGTGTCCAACATGAGTGAGGGTCCTGGGTTCAACCTCCAGCCTTGGGGAAGGAGGTTTTAAAAAGAGACAGAAATGTGAAGAATTTCAGGATTATATGCTCCCCAAGAATCCCAGTCTATGGCTTTGAACTTTTCCATTTCACGGGACTAAGAAAGGCCATGCCAAACCATTTCCATTGGCATATGGTATTCATTCTAGCAAGGGTTGGCTCGTCAATCAAACTCTTTCTAGAGCAGCATTCCAGACAAGGAAAATGTGATGGGTTCTTGAGGACTAGATACACTAGAAAAAGTTCAAGAGTGAAGGGAAGGAAAGACCTGGTGGGGGTCATAGAATGAAAGAAATCTGGACAAAGGGCCAGCAGGGAAGAAAAAAGGCAGACACTCACAAGAAGGTAGAGAAAGGAGAGAAGAAGGTGCACATCAGTCACTAGAGACGAAGTCTAGATGCAGGAGTGAATGGAGAGGCAGAGCCCCCCGCCCACAGTGTATCCCAGTGTGGGGGTCACAATGGTCCTCAAGGCTCGACTGGAAAGTTATAAATGCAAATCCGTGGAGTGCAAAGAACAAAGCTCCAGGCCGATACTCAAAGACAGAAGTGAGAAGAAGAAAGAGTTTTTCAAAAAATACACTCAGCATCCCGGGTGTACGAGGACAGACTAGTAAATTCCAGCCAGCCCTACTGAAGTGCATGTGGAAGTCAGGCTGAATCATGCGGCTACAAACCTTGTCAATCACTACTGCTCCACACTGAGAATTTTCTAACCCACAACTAATGGCTGATTCTGGGTTCATGGTCACTGTGAAGAGGTTAGACAAAATACTCATGTAAGGGTCCAGAAGTCACCCCATGGAGATCCGTAGCCTGTTCCAACCAGAGCAGCATAGACATGGGTCACAGAAGCAGGATCTTCAACTTTCCAAACTCAATCTTGTCCAACACATACCCTTAAAGAAACACATGCAATGCATGGGCCCACTCCCAAATTTACACAGCTTATCTACAGTGTCTTCAATTTCATCTCCACACAAGCCTGGAAATTATCTTAGTCTGCCCACATTTTTTCAGCAATGTTCAAGCCTGACTCTCATCCCCACCACTGGCCTCAGATGGCTGGGAGGTAGCCAGGCCCAAAGCTCTCTGAGAACGCCCAGGAACCTTGCTTAGCTGCAGTGAGGCCTAGCCATGTGCATGCCTCCTCTTCTGACCCCAACTCTGGAGGGTATCAAGTTTGATCAAGCTGAGCTCGAATGTGATAAGCAAGAAGGACAGGTTAGGAGCCCCCAGACAGACCATCTCAAAGAAGTAAATACAGCAAGAGCTGAGTAATACAGATAAGTGATTTAGTGTCCACTCTATTGAAGGCTCCTAAAGACAAGAGGTTAGCCATTGCTGGGAGCTAATGTTGTACAGGTGCATGCGTGGACACAGTTGTACGTCTGTGGTCAAATTGGTTTGTGTAAGCAACAGCCTCCCCTTTGCAACAACATATAGAAAATAATCAACAGCCAACTTTCTATGGCCCCTTCTCTCCCAGAATATTCCTAGGATTCTTTCCAGATAGTCCAAATCTCCCCCAGGATTGTTACCCCACCTTCTCTGCCTCTACAAATCCTATTCACTGTAACATCTAACCCAAGCCCCTCTGCCCTCCAAGGATGCATTGCCTCTCTCTATGCCTATCTATGCCATGGTCTTCCTTCCTATGTAAAGTAGACTGGGTTTTCATGTTTCCTTACCACAAGTAGAGCATCAGCTCCATAAGGTCAAATATGGCCCTGCCATGCATCACTCTGTATCCCATACTGACTCCCAAAACTAAACAGTTGTGATGACAAATTTAGGGTTGCCCATTTAGCAGTATTTTTGCAATGTGTCTGTGGTTTCCTTCAGTAGGAGAATATCATATGAATCAGTGGATGGAGTAAACAAGGTCACCCTCACTCATATAGAAGAACACCATCTAGTTCTTAAGACCTGGATACAGTGAAGTGGGATGGAAATTCACTTCTCCAGCTGATAACATCTTCCTCCTGCCCTCTGACACCAGCACGCCTGACCCTCTGATCCTCTAGAGTCAGAATAAACTTTCCATCAACCTTTCTGCTCCCCAGCTTGCAGATGGAACTTCCTGTGTTCATAATCATATGATTGGACTCCTATTTCACACATACACATTAGCTATTTATTCTGTTCTCTTTACTAATACAGGAATCAATAAAAGACACATGATCAGGTCTACAAAGACTCAAAGTTCAAGGCCAGCCCAGGACACACAGTGGGATAAATATAGCACACACACACACACACACACACACACACACACACACACACACACACACGTACATGTACATGCGCACATACACACACCTCTGTGGATCTTACAGGTTCCTACCTGACAATGGTAGGTAGAAATTACATAGTTTATCTCACTCCTCTAAGACTGATACATTGGGGATATGATAAACTGTAGCATGTGATGCTTAGGCCTCAAATGAATGCTACACGTTAAGTTTCACATTGTGATAGACAAATGACAGATGCCCAGGCAGTGCTAGATTCCTTCCTCTGACTAATTCACAAAACTCTTCATTACATATCTTCTTACATCACTTCCATCAGCCCCTTAAGGTAATAAGCATGTTCTATTTGTATGCCCCATTCTACATGTAGATAAATTGAGACCTGAGGAGTTGGTGTTGCTGAAATCCAACCAGGGAATCCCAGAGTCAGCCTTTGGACAGCACCACAGGCTGGGCGGATAGTCCACAGCATCAAGGCAGTGCCTGGGTACCATGCCTTTTACGTCAATGGGCATCATTAACACATGACTATAGAGAAGATAACAGAGAGTCTAGGGTTGGGGAGTGCTCCACATGGACAGAAAGGGCCTTATTTAGAACCACATTTTGCAGTAGTAAGGGCATAGAGAAAAACAAGATGCAGATGTGCCCAGAAAAGACAGCTTGTTTTGCCTTAGTCAGGATGCTGAGGGATTCGGTCTACAGGCAGTCTCCATGGTGGTAGTAATGGAGTAGAAAGGCAGAGTGCTTTCTGGCCGACTCCTCCCACTAGGAGCAGAGAAACAAGATGTCCCAGAATTCCTCTGGTCTCTTCATCTCAACTCATCTACACTGTTCCTGATCTGAAGCCCACCTTGAGAAACCATCACAAGACAGTGGGGAGAGGCAAGTGGGAAGCTTCATGAACACCAAGAATGCCTCCATTGTCCCAGTTGTCTCCTCCAGTGTTCTAAATGTTCTTTTAAGATATCTACCCTAAGGTTTCAAGGTTTGGGTGGGTGGAAGGCATGGAATGGGGACTTATTGATGGATACCAGCTATGACACTGTGCTGCATCCATATTCCTATATCCACACAATATCACTGATAAGGGAGGATGGTTATCTCCAACCATAAAGACATCAATGGCTCAGAGCACATTAAACAAAATCTGCTGTTCATTTAAGCTAAAATTGAACTTGGGCCTCTCTGGTCCAGCAGCTGTGACTCTGGAGCTGAGGACAGGGTTCATGGGTAGAGTGCTTTCTTGGCACACACAAAGCCCTGAGCTCCATCTTCAGCACTAAGAAGTAAATAAATCGCTGTGAATTTGAAAAGGCAACACATGCTCATTTTATCATCTTATCCTTTGGGGAGTGAGTGGGACTTGTAATGGAAAGATGAGAGGCTGGAGGGATGGAGTATAAGCCTGAGCAGGGCTGGATCACTGGTGATAGATAGGTATTAAAACAGAAACACCAGGGTCAGATTTGAATGAAAGGGCATAGGAACTTAGCCATCCTCATCCTCTCAGATCCGGGTCTTAGGAAGGGGCCGATGCAGACAGGGTGGGTCGGTGAAAATAAGTTCCGTCTTCCTGCCCTTTACATCCTTGTCCCGCTCCCCTGCCACAGCTAGGGAGGGACCGTTCCTCCACCCTCCTGCAGACTTGCAGTAAAAGATTCAAGGAAATAATTACAGGATGGAGAGGATTTATTAAATTGGATAAGTCTTGGCTACAACCTTCCTTTTACGCTTTGAGTGGTTTGGGTTTTTTTTTTTTTTTTTTTTTTTCATTATGGCTGCATAATAAAATAAAAGCATAATTAGTGAGAAACTTGTTACCTCTCAAGAAAGAGACTTTAATTCCCCTGAAGAATCTCTCACCACCATCAGGCTGTCTCTGCAATATTGTGAGGAAGAAGATGGGCAAGGGCTGTCCTATCATGCACAGCTCCTCAGGTGGGAGATCAGGATCCCGCACGGCCTCAGACTTGGCTGACTCTTCTAGCAGACTCAACAGAAGGCTGATGGCTGAGGCTAGCCAGAACCCAGGAACATTCTTCCTGTGAGACTCCACAATGACTTTTGGCATTTCTCTCATTCCCTGTTGCCTTATCAGAATCCAGATAAAATGCACATCCCTCGGCTTCCATTCCTATGTAATCCCGGGGAGGGAAGGCATCTACATATGGCATCATCTAGCCACTAGTGTTTGGTCCCACTATATTTTATTTTTGCAATGGTCTTGTGTATTACAGGCTAGCCTCAGACTTACTATGTACTGTGTACCTGAGGATAACCTGGAGCTCACACTCCTCTTGCCTCTACTTTCTGAGTGTTGGGATCACGGCATGTGTCACTATACCCCATTTATGCAGTGACTCAGGATTAAATACACAGCTTCTTCAATGCCAGACAAGTACTCTACTTCTTAAAGGTTCTACCACCATAATATGTGAGCCCTTGGAAGGAAACTTTAAAACTATATGCAAACCATAGATTATGTGATTGGAGGTGTTGACCCACCCCCCTACACCCCACACTGCCTTGTAATTCTAGGAAGTGGTGAATGCTAAAACACATATGGCCATCCTTTATGTCTTGAAAAACAGTTCCCTACATGTGCATATGTGTGGGCATGTACACAAATAGACAGGCCTGTGTGGGTACATGTGGAAGCCAGGAAATTATCTAGTATACACTTCCTTGGTTATAGTTTCTCTCGTTTCTTTTTTCCTTCCTTCCTCTCCTTTTCTTTCTTTCCTTCCTTCTTTTTTTCATTTGACACGGTCACTCATTGGCCTAGACCTGTCAAATAAGTGGGCTATGGTGGCCTGTCATCAAGCCCCAGGGATCTGTCCTCTCTGCCTCCCCAGCAGTAGGATTATAAGCACATGCCATCCCAACCTTTTCATACATAGATTTTGGACTGCAAACAAAGGTCCACCTTTTGCAAAGAGGGCATTTCACCAGCCACCCAGGGGTCTCTCTCACTTGATAATGACAGATGGGAAGTCACCTTGCCACAATTTCCTTGTCTGTAGAAGAAAGAAAAAAAAACATGTCACAAAGATACAAAGTTAAACATGCCAGTGCTTCCGAAAGTCCCAGAAAAATTCATAGTTCTAGGGAGCACTCACATGATTAGCCTCCATTCCCCTCTAAGGATGGATGCTGGTACCTGCTCCACCACTCTCTGACCTCAGACCATCCAGGCTCCTGCAGGTTCAGTTCAGCTCCACGCTTTCCATCCAGAACTTTACCACTCCCTTCCCCAGGCGCATCCATCCCTCATTCATCAATGTCACATCCCACAGAGGACTTTTATTTAACAACCAATTTATTTCCAATTTAACTAATCTGGGGATGGGCCATCTCTCTCTCACGCAAACCACCGATGCCTGGGTTGTAAATAGACTCACAAACGAGGGTGCTGGATAATATAAACTCTCATCAGAGGAGCATCGGGAGAGAAGGCTGCTGGAGAGTGGGGGGGGGGGTCACAGGATTGCAGGCCAATGCAATATACAACTCCCCGACTATAAATAACCCTGCAGCCCTCACTTCTGGCCCCTGCACTCAGCACTGCTTAGAATTATTTATATATTTGTCTGTTGATTCCCTGGCTCACCTTGAAGCCTAGGACAAATGTTTCATCAGCAATGTATGAAATGCTAACTCCAAGGATGGTGGGAATGAGCAGGTGGCTGGGTAAGGTGGCCATGATCCGGTCCCTGGCCAGCCTCTCACTCTACTTTTCCTGGATAGAAGTCTTGTCTCAAAGCCCACTTGTGTGTACTGTGCTTGGATGGAACAATGGCCTCAGTGGAGGGTAACCATGCTTGGTGAAGTGAGCACTAATAGACCATCTACAAGGCCCAGGAATACACTGGCCTGCTGGAGACACCAGCAAAAGGTTGCGCTTGCAATCTGACTTATAGGACACATTCAAGGCAGCAGCAGACTGGGTAATCTGAGGTCTGTCTCCCGAAGGCCTGGAGGCTGAGTGTCCTGCTTCCAATCTCCCCTTCCTCCAGGTTCTAAAGTTGCATTCAGCTCCCATGCCCACCCACTCCTGGTGCCAGGGTTATAGGTCTGAAAAGAAATAAAAGATCAGGAAATCATGGTTTGTTTTTTTTTTTTTGTGTGTGTGTGTGTGTGTGTGTGTGTGTGTGTGTACTTGCACATACTTGTGTGTATGGAGGTTAGAATCAACCTTGAGTAACATTCAAGAGCTATCTACCTTGTGTTTTGAGACAGGATCTCTCTCTTACTGGCCTGGAGCCTGACAATCAGGATAGGATGTCCTGAGAGGCCCAAAACTGGGGTTACAAGTGTGCACTATTATACCCAGCTTTTTACAAAGTTCTGAGGATTACATCAGGTCCACATGCAAGGCAGGTGCTATGCCCAGTTGTCTCCTTGGCCCTAGGAAACCACATCAAAAGGAGCAGTCTTACATCCTGCTCAGCCCCCTTCTCTGCAAAGGAAGGCCTAAACTCATGCTCCCAGGGTCCTCACTAACCCTAACCCCTTCCAGGGGAGCCACAGAGAGACTGACCCAGCTGCAGAGAGATTTATTCTCTTCCTGGCTGGCACCCTGAGGCCTGATAGCATGCCTTTAAATTACACCTCCTCAACTCTGCTGCACTCGGCATTTTCTTGGCCACCTTAGAGGGTAGAGAGAGTTTATGTTAAACAAACACCTTGTGGTTATTAGAAACATATTTATAGTAGTTATGGTGCTCCAGAGGTAGAGACAGATTCATTCCCAGGCTGGGTCTCCAGGGTGAACTGTAACAACAGAATAGCTTTCTCCAGCCCCAGGGACCATCACAGAGGGTCACCCCAGCCCATATCAATCCCACCCTTGCTTCTTTTCCCTGTGACAATAATTGTAGGTCTGCATCATGCTCCTGGTGTTGGCACGGGCGGGGAGCTTGTGCGAGACAGGTTTTCAGGGCTGCTGATTCCATTTGAGAAGGATGATGGATGTGAGGCCTTTTTGAAGTTGGAGATTCAACTCAATCCTAAGCCAATTAGAAAAGGATGTGTTTATTGAAAGCCTGCAGCATCTCTTCCAGGACTCTAGTTTACACTAGAGCTATGGCCTGTAATTCTAGAGTAGGTGAAGGGGCCTAGGAAGAAGAGACAAAGAAGGAAGAAGGGTCCTCCCCAGCAGCGCTGCAACTCTCTGAGGAGGAAGGACAAAGAAGTACAAAGCCTCCTGGCCCCTCCTTCCCTGCATCCCAGTGTTACATGGCTGCATTCCTCTAGTGGCCAGAAATATTTAATCGAATACTTTTGTTTGGATCTCACATCCCTGGTAACCTGAAGATGTTACCATGGCAATCCCCAAGTAATACATCTCGATTATTTATGGCCTTGCAAATCGGGTGGGGAGGCACTGCAGGCCCCACAGAAACAGCGGGAAGGCGGAAGCTTCATTTCCCACTCTCACTATTCCCCAGCAGCCCTGGAGGAAAGGCAGAAGGAAGATGTAAATGCGGATGGCTGGCTTGAGTTCAAAGCCTTTTAACATGGAGGGCTTCCCCTCTACATCCTCCCATGTCCCTTAGAACACTCCTGTTTCCTCTATCTCTATCCTGGGGTTCTCTCAACTCTCCTACATTGTCCTTTCCTGTCTGTGACATACATGGGTGCTGGCAGAATGGGAGGAGTCGGGGGGTGTGACTTGCGCTCTTGGTTCTAGTGTGATCAGAACCAGAATCCTATTCACACCACCTATTCCATCTGTGACTTGATATCCTGAAGACTTTGCTTCTTAGAGTACCCAAATGAGAATAAGGAATGACAACTTCTGAGATTCAGTATGAGAAGAATGACTAACACTTATCAGGTTCTCTGTAGACATAAATCCTAGTTGTTTGGTGATCACTGCACTGTTGACCATCCCAGCATATCCTTCTTCTGGACAGAAGTCAGTGTCAGCAAGAAAGCAGAGCTTGGGGTGGACAAGGTATGGGAGGGGGTAGATTTCCAAATCTCTCTCCTCTCCAGTCAGCTATGCCAACTCTGACCAGTGCCCTGGGGCCTGACAGAGCAGTACCTCATCCTGAACCTTTTCAAGCAGGTTCCCTCACTCAGATGTGGAGCTGTTCCTGTGTTTAGCCCAGCTAATACGTTCCATATCCCCAGGCTAGATGTCTTCCAGCTGTGAAGTCCTCTGCCTCACATACTCCACATCCTCCACCCTCAAACCAGACTAAACCCTCATCCTGAAGGTCTCAACTGTCCAGGAGATCTTCTCTAACAGGTCCCTAGGTGTGGGTCTCCTGCTCACATGCCCCCCACCACATCTTCACATCTCCATATTTATTTCACTTAAAAGTATTAGTTAGTACCCACCCCCAGCCATAAGCACCATGAGAGCAGAGGTCTTATACCCCTTTATTGATAAGAAATCTTGAGTCCTTTACACTACTGCCTGGCATATATAGCTATTAAATATATTTCCATTGAGTGAATAACACATTCAGGCTTATTGTACTCAGGTTTGAGAAACAGAATTCAGACTACATATGTTCAGGTGTGAAAAACAGCCCTCCTCCCTTGACTAAACTCACATCATTCTGTATCTAAGGCAATGTGAGATTAGAAACCTTTGCTCGAGATGCAAACTGGACCTATAGCTGTTAGGAGAGAGGCTGATGCATGGATGGTGCGGGTATGGATGCATGTACTTGTGCACATATGTGTATAGAGATATTGTTTCACTGCCCACTCTGGCCCTCACTGGTGGTTGAGGCAGAGCTGCTATGTGTCTCTCTTGGTAGCAGAAAGACCCTAACCCAGGTCGGAGGTACCGACACCTGAACAGAACAGATAATGAGGATCCGGAGGATGGAAACCAGCGGCCCTGATCTTCAGTCCTCAGACCCCTACAGGTGTCCCCAGGGAGTAATGGGGACTCGTGAGCTATTTTAGCATTTCTGTATGCCTAGCAGAAATGACACATTTACCGGAGATAAAGCTGCAAGACTGCTAACTGAGACATCATTTCTCTGCTTTTGGCTGGAATTACATCAGCTCAGTGTGATAACACCACTAATCTTGTGCTGATCTGAACCCCTGATTGTCAGTCATACATGGCTTTGATTAATAAAAAATGGGAAAACAAATTATTACTTGATAAATGCAGTTTGTTTGGTAGACAAAAATCTTTGAAAATACAGGACGCATGGTGCAGAGGAAAGGAGAAACCATGTGACTGTTAAAAGCTAAGGAGCCATTTGCTCATTCAAGTCCTGGATCAAACAGCTCCTCACAATAATTGCACTAGTCTCTTAACTCAATAGGCCTCAGTGTCTTCATCTAAAAATGGGAGCCACAGAAGTATGATCCTTTGAGATAATTTATGTAGCAGCCTGAAAAAAAATGGTTCCCAAAGGGAGTGGCTCTATTAGGAGGTGTGGTCTTGTTGAAGTAGGTGTGGCCTTGTTGGAGGAAGTGTGTCACTGTTGGGGTGGGCTTTGGGGTCTCAAAGCCCCCTGAAGCTTCCCTCAGTGTCACACTGAGACCATTTCCTGTTGTCTGAAAGATGTAGGACTCTCAACCACTACTCCAGCATCATGTCTGCCTGCACAATGCCATATTCTCCACTATGATGATAATGGACTGAACTTCTGAGCTGTATGCAAGCCACTCCAATTAAATGTTTTACTTTAGAAGAGTTGATGTCATGTTGTCTCTTCAGGCAATAGAAACCCTAAGACAATTTAGAAGCTATTAGCCACCAGGTAAGTCGTTATTGAGATGCAAGACCTTTTATCAACACTGGTCTCATGGTGAAGGAAAAACTGGAGCTGCTGGACCCTCAGTCACAGGTGGGAACCCACTGAGGATATACAAAGTCTCTAAGGACCTAGAAAAGTGTGGAAGAAAAGAAACGGACCCTGGGCTGACCCACCCCTCACCAGTGAGAAAGCGAATGTGATCTGTCAAGTGAGGTAGAAATCAAGCAGATGGATTCTAGGTCAAGTGACTGGGTATTGGATTTCATGGGTTCACTTTCTAGAACCTCAGGGCTGGTTGCTTAACTCATGCCAACTTATTTCCCAGTCCAAAGCTGAGGTGAAGAGGCAGGTTCAAGTAAATTCTCTGCTTAGGGCCTCAGAAAGCCAAAGTCAAATGGTTGCCCTGAATGCACCCTTGTCTGAGATGCCAGGGAAGAAAGAACTGGCTATAGTAATAAGTTTTGGCCCAGCCTTTCTGGCCTAGTCCTAAGGTTCTGACCCACAGAAACACACAGACACTTGTATTAATTTTATGCTGATCAGCCTAAGGCTCTGGCATATTGCTAGCTAGCTCTTAATTCTTAAACTAACCCATAAGTCTTATCTTTTTTAGCCATGCAGCTTGGTACCTTTTCTCAGAGCAGCGTTTCAACTTCTTTCCTCTGTGTCTCCTGGCATCTGTGTTCTCTCTCTGGCAGCTCTGTGGCATCTGTCTCATCTGTCTGCGTGACTGCTCTGCTCTGAGATTTTCCCAGTCTAGTAGCTCCGCCCACACTTCCTGTCTGCCTTTAGCCAATCAGCATTTTTATTAAACTAGTAGGTGGGACAATTATTTACAAAGTTATAGAGCACAATCCCACTACAGAGCCTTCTGTTTATCTGTCTCCATAGGAGAAGCTTTTTTGTGACTGATTTGACTCTCTATCAAGAGTCCCCAGGCCTTAAGTTACCAGAGTGTTTGTCTGCTGAAAACAGACCCTGAGTTCTATTCCCCAGTACCTATAGAATTAAGCATTTCCCAGGTGGGACTGTAGAGATGATTGAGCAGGTTGGATCACTTGCCCTTCCAGAGGAGCAGAGTTTGGTTACTAGCATGCAAGCCTGGAATCCTATAATTATAACTGAAGATGCAGAGGATCTGACACCCTCTTCTAGCATCCGTAGTAACTACACATATGCAGCATAGAGTCACACATACAAATGCATATGTAAAAATAAATGTTTAGCCAAGTGTTGCACACCCTCCTGTTCTTTGGGATACAGGTAAGTGTTTTCCTGCCCAGCAGTCTGGTTGGGGAAGAATAAGGAAGGGTCTGTCTACTGAGGCTGTCTCCCAAGCCTGTTCCTGAAGCTTGCAGGGGAACAGCTTCTAGCCACGGTGCTCAGAACTGGATTGTCTCAGTTGCCTGCTTGTTAAAGAGCCATGTGTTACTCGACAATCAAACTCCTTTAGTTCACCTACAACAGGAAGTGAGCAAGGGAGTGACAAGTGTAACCGTGGAGAGAGATGAGGTACCTATGTTGCTCAATCACACCAGCCCTCATAATGAGATCTTCCTGACAGAAGCTGCTCAGTTGGCTCCACTTGCACGGGTGGAGCCTCACACACTCACCCGACCCTAACTCCCCAGCATACCTTAGCTCTAGTCACCCAGGTACACTAACCCCCCAGCATACCCTAGCTCTATTCACCCGGGTACACTACCCCACC